>JWHW01031538.1:5260-25010 GCA_000931545.1 Papilio glaucus | reverse complement strand
GTTGACGGTTGCCACGCCAGCTTTACATTTGTTTCTATTTAAAAGTTATAATAACCTTTAATTTATTTCCTAATTGAAAAATTAATTGTGAAACAAGTTTTCTCATTACCTAACTCTGTAGAATAATTTAATTCTCCTTTTTATTTACGAGTATTATTACAAAGAAGCTGTCACCGTTTCTTTGATCCCTGTAGTGAAAGACAGAAATACGCGTGTTACGTTGGTCAGCCGGCGTCACACAATACGTAATGAGTATAATTATAAGAGGAAGTTTCAAAGTGGCCCCCATTGTTGACAAAATAAAAGAAAGGCGCTTATGGTGGTACGGCCACGGTACATACAAAGAGGCCCAGACGACCATATAGTGAAGATTGCCCTTGAGTTGCCTACGCACGCATAGAAGACCGCCCATCACAGACAACGGTCCACAAAACGACCTGCAGATAGCTCATTTGGACAAAGACGAAGCGCAAGATCGTGCTAAGTGGAGGATAAAGAAAAGGAACGCCGACTCCAAATAAATGGGAGAAGGTGTAGCCAGAAGAAGAAGAAGAATTAGTAGGGGAAGACAAAGATATTATATTTATCCAATTTTAATCAATCATACTTCCAAATTCCAAACTTCTGTCAGTGGTAGCCCACGACAACAATATGTTGCAAGAATGTACCGGCTCTGCCAGTGAAATATCACGACCACACAGAAGACAGGCTGCGTTTCATCTGAAAAGTGAGGTGCCAGAGGCGTCATTTTAGTCCTTATCCCCTTTCTATCCTTTACTAATAGGAATAGGATGGGGAGGAGGAAGGAAATGGATTTGCCGGGGGAAAGGATGGATAGGAAAAGGAATTATCCTTTTTCTGTTTACCCCCTCCCCCCCTCGTCTGCCCATTAAAGGCACGTAACGTATCTACAACTTGTTGCAGATGCCTATGGGTAGCGGTCACTTAATATCAGGTGAAACACTAGACCGCTTGCTACTTAGATCCAAAATAATTAATAAGGTTAATGCATATTTTAAATTAAATCTTTCAAACCTAGGACCCGCACGTTAAATGACAAGATACACTAACCACCGAATTAAAAAAACAATTATTGTCAAATAGAACTAGATATATTTGTAATTTTTTAACTAAATATCAATAAGATATCTGATAAATTTCACCTCAGAGAGTAACACGGTTGTGTTCAGAGTGTTTGTGTTCACGTGTCCTTTCTCGTTCTCTCGTCTTTGTTAAATGTAATTCGTATAGGTAAAATTATTTTCCCCTAGGTGCTTCTCTTCTGCTCCACCTCGACCTGTCGCAATGGAAGATGGCCACCGAAGGCAATCTAACATAACCCTGTCTCCCCTCCCCCCTCCGAAGCAGGTTATCTTTTGAATGGGGGGGGGCCTGCAAGTGTATCTCCTCTTGACAAAGAAAACCTAATATCAGGTAATTGTACTTTTACTAATGCTGCTGAACACTAAGGTGAGGGTATTTTATTTATTATTGAAATGAATTAAAGTTCTAGTAAATCTATCGGCACCCCTAAAGCCCCTGAAGAAGTTTACCTTTTAATAATAAAATGGCCGACTAGTGGAAGTTCAATAAAACTACGAAGCGGTCGCCAATTTATGTCTACATTAGAATGAATAAGGATGGTCAATAAGTTTGTAGACGTAACACTCGACGGTAGCCCGCTACCCACATTGATCAGAGCAACTTTAAAAACTAACAAGCGTTTCCTTGAACTGCTCGAATCTATCCCATCTTGAATATTGTCGGTTCTCAATAAAAACTTACGTTGTTTAAAAAGTTCTCTAAAGTTGAACAATTCGATTTTCACATCATTTTTGTAAATATGAAAAGGAATTGAATTTGTTTTTTTTTTGTGAAGAAAAAAATGAAAAAAAATTTTTTTTGGAAGAGCGAAAGGTCACAGGTATAACGTGCGACCCTCATGTTTCCCTTAAATGAAGACGAAGATTTACAAAACCATCATAATTAAGATCTGTTCTAATGTATGGATCGGAGTCTAAACCAGTTAAAGGAACGGATGAAAAGAGAAATAAAGAAAATAATTTTTATAATTGTGTATCGATTTTAAATTATGTGGTTTTTGCTGAAAGTGTAGAAGAGGCTGATATTTAAGAATCGCGACTAAGAAGTTATTCAATTTTCATCGTCTTTATGAGTAACCAAGCTTGAGAGCCCCACGGGATCATTAACACGGCACATTTCTTCGTACATGTTACTAAACTCAGAGGCGGCGCTAAAGTAGGCGGAGACAAATTCTTTGTTGGTTTTGAGATTTTTTCTTGCGATGTAGGAAAAGCTTTAGCTGTCGCGAAAGGAATATAGAAATTCTTTACCTATATTCGCTTTTAAGTTACAAATTATTAAGTTACTATCTCCAAAATTGGTAAGGACAATAAACTACACCTAGAGCACAATCTAAATCTAAAAAAATCTAAAAAACTGCCTCTACATTATTTCAAGTAAACATCGTTATTCCATAAATTAGACTTGGCGGTAGTTTTCTTTACTTTTTCATATATTTATAGTATACATGTAATACATATAACTGTGTTGATTTATATTTAATAATAATAATAAGCCTTTATTGTTTCCTCACATGCCAATAAAATATTTTTACCACATAAAAATCTTATTTAGTTAGCAACTAGACATTTTATATTCAATCAATAGTAATTTGACATTATGTTAGTAAAAAATGTTAATACATTAATACAGAAAATAAACTGAATAAAGTATCATTCATTCTCATTAGATGTAAGGGCCGCCTAAAGCGGTAAAAGCCTCCTCCATTTGCTGCCATCCTGCTCTTTCTCTTCCGCGATTCTACTCCAAGTTTTTCCTGCTAAACTTGTTATATCATCACTCCATCTCTTGCATGGTCTATTTTTTCTTTGTTTCTAATGTATTGGATACCAGTTTATCACCGCTTTTGTCCATCTATCGTCCGTGATCTTTTGTATATGTCCTGCCCATTTCCATTTCCGTTTTAAAACATATACAACTACATCTCTAGCTTTGGTCTGTCCTCAGATTGTCTTGTTAATAATTCTATCTCTTAATATATATCCCATATAGCTTCTTTCTATGGCACGTTGACAAACTTTTAGTTTATTTAGAGATTCTTTTGTTAGTGGTCAAGTTTGGCCGGCGTATGTTAGGCACGGTAGCAAGCATACATCCGATACTTTTGTTTTAATTTCGGTAGAAAGGTTGCTTTCAAAAAAATCTTTTATGTCCCAATATTTACTTCATGAGCTTTTTATCCTGCGATCTTTTTCTTTATTTGTGCATTTTTAATGGAGGAATTTAATTATTGCAATACAATTAATGTCGCGTAAATTTATATTTCTGTTACATGTATTAAATTTAGTTTAAAGGCGAATCGCTACTTGTTTCTGAAACTTTCAATAGAAAGTTCACTTGAAAATATCTTCAGCGAATAGTTCACTTCAAATATGGGTTCAAGTTTCAAAGAAGTGTTTTCACAAAATATTAAGGATATGTGGGAACTTTGTTACTTTGCGGGTTTTATTTTTAGAGTTAAGGAAACGAAGAACATACTTGTTTTAAGAAAGACATGCATGTGTGTGTTTAATATCATACTTTGCTTAGTATGTTCTCATGCGGTTGGCGTTCTTTTTTATTGTAACTTTGGAATACTTACTCTCTACTTCACTGTTGCGCTTTCTGACGTAACCATATTTACAGACATTTGAAGAATTCTTTTATTCGCGTTTCTTTCTTTACCTATTTCTCTTATACGTGTAGATACGCTACTGGTGTTTCGTTTCTTGATCATGTTGACTTATCTTTATGATTATCAATTAATGAATTAAAAATAAATAAGCGTTATTCTAGTGTTTTTGTTTAATGGTGGTTTTAATAATAACATAAGTTTTAGCAAGAGTAATGAAAGAAACAGAAGAAAGAATGTGCTGCATGGTTCAGATACTTTCCTTACGTATGATTACTAAAGTTTTCTACCCCTTTGTAGATTTAGAAATGGCATTCGATAAAGTTAAAAAATACATATGGAAGAGTTTGAGTATTTGGGATGTATGTTTAGTAGAGATCGTAGAAATGTTAAAGATTTTGTAAAACGAGTGAATGTGGGAAAAAAATGAACGGCTCTATGAAGGCTCGTCTGACAATACACAATGCTGTACTAGTCCCCACTTTAATTTATGGAAGTGAGAGTTGGGTTTGGCAGGAAAAGCATGTTACTAGTTACTAACATGATGTCCAAGGAGAACTATATCGATCAGATTACTGAAATACTAAAGAAGGGCGATATATGGAGTTCCCGTAATCGACGAGCTTGTACGTAGATGTATGAATATAGTAGAAGCGCTGGACGTAGGCCTCCCCCATTTATCACCACAAAGATCGGCCTCCTGCCGTCCTCATCCAATAGACTTCAGCAACCTTGACCATCCGTGGTCGCCATTCAAGGGTTTTTGCAGAATAATTGTTTCTCAGGCGAATTGTTTAAAATGCCGAAAATAAAAGAATGATAATTTTATAGAAAAAGCGAAATCTCGATTTTTCTCGCGGTTATCGGAGGAGACCTACGTTCAGCAGTGGACGATTGGAGGCTGAAAAGAAAAGAAAGAAGAGAAGAAAAAGAAAACTTAACTTCTATATTGTATAAGTTACTAGTTCACATAGTAGTATTTTGTTTGACATGTAGAAAAAGGATCTTAATCTACACAACAAGGATATCGATGAAAACTTAGATGAAGGAAAGAGAACAAAATATTTTATTAAGTAAATAAATTGGCAGAAGTATACAAAGGAAAGACATTAAATGAAGAAATGATGCGTCGAACTCTAATAAAATCGTCAGGTCAGAGTAAAGCAAAATAAGTCATGATTTTTTCTAAAGGTAAAATGTTCTACGGTTACAATCTAAAATTTCCCATTAATGGTAAATTTATGGTTTTACTTGACTACCAGGCTGGTAGTCAGCCGTCTAGCTTTCAACCCCGTTCTTATATTTGCATAAATTATGAGCATGGTGCCTCCAGCGTGTCCTCGAGGATATTTACCTCGAAGCACCAGTTATTATTATTGTTCAACGTAGGTCGTACAAGAATTAATATTTTATAACATTGAACCGATACTGATTACAGTGTTCTTCATCGTACGTTCAATCGATTGATAGTTTACTCAACGTTCTAAATAAAAAATAACTGTCTCGGTCTTATAACACTAATGACATAACATTTGTCTAAAATCACTTTTCAAAAGAGCTTGAAGAAGAAGAACCTTTAGGAATTATCTATCGTAAGCCATATTTCTGATATGTTAACTTTAAGAACTTTAATAGTTGCACTCTTGAAGGCGGAAACTGCCTCACCTGAACTGATCTGATAATCATTAGCGATCGAATGAAATTATATTTATGTATTATTTCACTATTCTGCAACACGCATCATTAACATCTATGAATGGTATGATCAAATTTCTAAGCCATATATCATTTGCAGGTGTCAATAAATTACAGGTCCCTCTATTGCCACGTGGAGACATCAATTGTTATGACAAACACAATGGCGTATGGATCCTGTTAGCAGTAATTTAAAAAATATTATCAATAGCTGGAAGCTATTATAAGGGAAATACAACAAAGTCTTAGGTGCGAGCAATTTGTATTCCGGCTGCCGCGGTTCAGCGAACTTAATGGCAATAAATTTTAAGGCGAAACGAAATAAAGGGGCCTCGGGTAAATAAAACCCTTTTCGGATTTTCGTAATTTTTAGGTTTTGAACTCTGCTCGGAATCTTCGTTTTATTGATGTTATTTTACATTACGAAAGGTAAATGATTTAATAAAATTTTTGTTATATAAACAATATACACATTTATCGGCAGAAATAAGTGCAAAAGTGCAATATTTACTGCCATTATCTTCAGTTTAAGAACTTTCCCTGATTTTATCAGTTACCATGAGATCAGCATTCTCGAAACTGATATGATGATTAACGTTCATTAGAATTATTGTAGACGTAAGCCCAGTCGTCCTCCAGTGATAGCTTATAGAGCAAAATTATGTTTTATGCCAGGATATCGCTTAAAAGCCTAAAAGCAAAAGTTCAGTCCCACAAGAAACATACTTGTCATCTCTAATATGTCCATATACCAGCCTTTAGAACTTCATTACTTCACACAGGACTCGTTTAATGTAGTTTTAGTCAACGCACCGTACTGATGAGTTGTGATGGCCTACCACTACCACTAAGTATCATAAATTTACTGGTAAAAGCGGCTGCCTGTACTGTGGAGTTTATTTGCGTCATTTACAACTTCAACAAGAGAAGGAGTAGCGATATGCTGCAATAAAAATATAGATACAACGTAATTTATCCAAATTAAATGTTGTATCTACTTCTTAAAATAGTTTCTTGTCATTTATAAAATCCTTTAACAAATTATAATGTCTTTAGCAGTGTAATTCGCTACAATCCATGCGCGAAATAAATAATTGGACGTCCACTTTGAATCCGCAAACACACATCGTGAACTAATTTTCAAGTGCGCTTTTTCCTCCAATTCTCTCAGGAATTAAAAAGGTCGAATAGCGAGCCGGCTACATCGGAGGGTCCGCCCCACAAAAAGTTTTGAAGGCTTTAATTTAGCCCGTTGTTAATTCGCGCGCGACCGATTCAAAGGCACTCCCGGCCATTATTAAAAGCGTAAATTGTCAAACAGATGTTGCGAACGACTTTGGTTGCGTCCCGCCTAGTTTAAAAGGCAATGAAATTTTTATCAGCACAATCAGGTTTCGATGTTTTGAGGCCTAACGAGTCGTTAGGCTGTTGATATGACGTGCCCGTGTCTCTTTTATATCTTGCTTTGTATACCAAATTATGTATTCCAGACCTTGAATATCAAAGGTTGATGTTTGTTATTCAATTTGTCGCATTTGGCTTCACATATATGTGAAATTTTTCAGAAACAAGATTATACAAATACATTTCATTTACCAAACAAATATCTGAAAAGTCTAAGTGATGTGATATTTCGATTATATCATTGATGATTACGAAACTTTTCTTTAAGTTTCGAAATAGTTGCTTCCATTCGTCACGATTTTTAGTCGTTCTTATCCAGATTGTACCTTCAATGTTCTTGTTGTCATCTGTCCGCGGTGTTTAGCTCTTCTTAAACCAACGTCGTATTAATTAAACAAACATGACTCAAATTGTTATTGATTTTTCTCTTTGCATAAAATGATTTAAAGCTATATTTATAAATTATAAATTACTGCATATACTTCAGGTGATCACCGAGGGGGCCGGGGGCTAAAAAAAGCTAAAAAAATGGATCACGTGCCGTTATAAGTATACTCATATTTTTTCAAGCACATGTCAATAAATATTGTGAATAAAATTTTAAATCCTAAAATACAAACTTTAAATTCTATTTAGCTACTAGTTTACCTCAAAATACTAAAATTGACACAAATTAAGACGTTTATTTTAAACTATTTAAAAAGGTGAATAAAACCGAGTGGAATAGGTATCTTATTTATGTAATACACTGAGGTCAAGTTGGCTGCTTAACCTCAGAGTTTAATCAGTTCTTAAAGTGGTGTTAGAAGTATAAAGCTGTCAAATAATACAACTTATACTTATTTAAGGTCTTACTTTACGAGATCATATCGAAATGCCTCATAAAACTAACTTTATTGCTTTTAATATCGTATAACATTTTTCTTTCGTTAATTTATAACTTTTTAATGTAATACTTATTACAATAAAAAGTTACTAGTTAGTGGTAGATTTGTAGCAAGTTAACCTCCATTTAAAGTTAAAATTTGAAAAGATTCAAAGTGCTAGTCGACTAGCACTTTGAATCTTAAGTAACTTAAAGACTTAATGTAGTCAGAAGCATAAATAACTTAGGTTATTAGAAATATTTTTTTATCCGATCTTATTACTCTGGAGCTATCAAGATGCTTATCTTTAGGTAAATTATTCCGTAGAGTTATTGCTGGGCATCGTTGTTCTTCCATTCCGCAGGTATAGCGGCAAATCACCCATATATGAGAACAATAAAGCCACTAGAACTTACCGACCCTTAATATATCATGGTTTACGCAGTAAATTTGCCATGAACATAGGAGTTACAGAACATTTAAAAAGACATCTGGCACTTCCACTGGACACTTTGGACACTTTTTTATTATGAAACAGCCTAAAAAGTGTATGAAGTCTGCCACTACAAATAGGTCCGTTTCATTGCTATAACCTTTTTTCTCGTAGCACGTAGTGTTCACAACTCATTCCCGTGAACAGTTTTCAGTTGGCTGTTTGCACAGGCAGGATATGTCAGTTGCGCAAACTCTCCGCCGCCCCCGAGGGAATTTTTCTACGAATGTTGGACATTGCAGTTTGAAAGATATACATTACCGACTTTATTCTATGAGTCATTTAAACAGGAGAGTATTCAATTTAAACTCTGATGTGTACGTATTTGATTTTTTTAACTCAATGTACTTACGAATATTTTTAGGTACTCGTATATTCTTAGAATAATTGTGACCTGATATATCCTAATGAAATAGACGCAAAGTATTATTTTATTTTTTGTTACCTCTGTATACTTTAAAGACACATTCGCCATTCTACTAGGTAATGAATTGGCCGAGGCCCAAATGTGTTTAGTTCTGACTTTAAAAAGTATTTTGAAACCTCTTAAAGGTGATTATATTTTTGTGGAATAAAGAGGCAATCGAGAATGTGGTTCATTTGATTCTTTAAAGGCCATCGCTACCCATAGACATAAGCGTCAAACAGATCTCTTGTAGACGCGTTGTCAGAGTGAAGAAGGATTGAGGAGGATTCTTCCACTTCCTAAGCAGAAGTAAAGAAACCTAATTCTGCAACTTTGTAGCTGTCGCCTATGCGTGCCTCAACCGCAGTCCTGATTGTAGTTTCAGGACAGGGTTCTAGCTTAGTAGCTAACGCGGTCTATTGCACGTGTTTCAATGGAAGCCGTTATAACATTTATGCTGGGTCAACATTCTAATGCTTACACAAAAATTTGAAAAACATCGCATTAACAGATAAGAATGTTGATATTAATATGTATCTATTTCTATTCATGTCAACATTTTACAATCATGTCTGTAAAATAATGTTCCATTCAGGAAAAGTGGAATAAGGAGGTTGTATAAGATTATGAAATGTAGACACGAAGGCCGTGATTACGGACCTTTTGTTTTGATTTGAACAATAATTATGATCTTGCAAAGTTGATATTAATGAGGAATCCATTTGGCTTTTGTCTCGGAAAGTCATTTGGCTTTTAAGTGCTCAAATGATGTTTATGAAAGAAATTCCATAAAGATTTCAGAAGATTCGTTTGATTCATGCTATTTGTAGGACGATTAATATTTTTATTTGTATTAAAAGTGAATAGCGAAAACAAAAACAAACTAAACGAAAATATACTTTATTACCTTTGAAAATATTTTTTTCTTATTTTGTACTTGAAAGAGTCAACTTGATTTAAAAATAAATTAAACTTAGTGCACAAATGGCTTAGAATTAAATCGATACCACTAACGAGTTAACTTATTATTATCGTTGCGTCATCCAACTAAAGCTATTATTAGGGTATAAAAATTCAAACAATTCACAATCAAAGTCAAGACTAACATTTATATACTTTAAATATAATGTAGGACGTGAAACAGTTTATGACTTTGTTTTCATACAATTTTACAATTGGAATGATTTCGTTAAGCTGTGCAATCACATAATAAGGACATCAAACACTGATTTAAATTTTTATTACTTATTTTTTTTTTGCATATTTTAAAATGTCTGATGCGTTTTAAAAATCATTTTTTTATTTCATAAAACGTCTGTTTCATGGTTTATCATCAGTAGCAGAAGACATGTCCATCCAAATTAAGCCGTTAAGTAACTATTTAAGTTTGATTCTATATTATGCTCGTTATAAACCAGCTTCTCCTCGTCCATAAGGAATTTCTGCATTAGTAGTCAAGTAATAGTTCCCGGGCACTCTGAAAATGTAATAGAGTTCACGTTATAAGTTTCTGGGGCTAATTAATAATAGCTATTCAAACTCAGCGAAAGTAGAACGTAGACTTTACTATAATTGACTAGGGAAAAGCTCTAATGTATTTTATCACAAAAAGAAAAATAAAAAGTTCCACTTTGTACCACTGCTCCCCAGTTTTTCCTAAACTTAAATAATATACATACTTAGCAACGTAAATAACTTAAGAAATACAGATTTATTGATAATTAAATAATTACAGGTTAACTTTAAACTTTCGTAAAATTTAACATTAGATATTTTATATTTTAAACGTAATGTGCTGTATGAAATTACACTACCCATTTATATTTAATAAAACTCCATTCAATTTTTCACTTGCTCGGCAACGATAGAAAACGTTGTTAGAAAACCTATATTTCTAGAAACGTAAAATCTTTTTACTTCAATTCACTGAAAGCAATTCTTTAACCATTGAGTGTACGTTTCTAAGGAATTCGCTGAAAGAAAGAAGATGAACATCGGACATCGATTTAAATTGTTTATGTCCTATGTCATCGTCACATACGTGATAATGCGAGATTGTCGCGTGTCAACGGTACATATAAGCTTATAAACTTTTGTATTACTTAAAAAACTATATTTCTCGCGTATTATTATTATTACCAAAGATATCGAAGATACAACGAATTATTATAAGTAATTCCAAGCTATAAGTTTATTGTTACACTGACAATGAATGATAAAATCTTACGCATTCGGGTCGCACTTCCCAATAGGCATCGTGACAGCTTTCCTCTGCTCTTCCGAGTAGTTCTTCCAAACTCTGTAGTTTTTAGCATTAGATCCGAGTAAGGTACCCGGTCGTTTCATAGAATCTACCAGAAGTTCCCAGCATCGGTTGTGGTTGCATAAATCTGTGAATGCATTGTGTGTATTAAATGTAAAGTAAAAGTTGACGCCAGATTTCATCATTTGTTTACAATCGGAATATTTAGAATTAAACATAGCCCATTGTATGTATTTTATTCTATCTTTAAAGTGCTTTTAATAGTTTTTAGACTATAAAATATTTTTTTTCTAATTAAATTTTATCTAAAAGTGAATAGTGGTAAAGGAAGTATTTACATATTCTCGTAAGAAAGGTTTATATAGAAAGTAAAAGGAAAGGAAAATTTTCCTTGGCCATTACTTTGTGCTGAGCTAGGAAACCTAGTTAAAACTTGCAACATAATAAGACTGGCTGGCAATACTAACGCGCTCGAACATAAATCCGATATTAATACATACAAAGTATGCAGCGAGGAAATGAATATAATATTGCACTTTACCAACTATTATTAAAAGTTACATTTTATAGTTTAGTTAGGTTTCTAGGTCGATCCCACATTGTCTCAATAACTAGTCGCCTAGCTCAGCGGACGGCTGAGCACCGCACGAGACGGGTTTGATGTTGGGTAATAAATTATTTGTTAGCGTTCGGATATTGCACGTAAAAATATGTCGGACAATATGAGAAGGGAGACCATAAAATAATTCTCCGAAGGAAGACTTGTTGCCAAAATAAGCCGGTTTTGTATGATAGTATAAATATACAAAGAGGTGACATAAAAAAGAAATCAAATTTATTATACTATATTATTTTGCCTTCCCATAAATTAAATTTTAAAATTGTTATTTTTATTCTTTGAAAACTTCATTTAATTAATTCAATTTGGAAATTGATTTAAGGAAATATCATAAAGTAATTCATTAAAAACTCAATATTAGAATCAAATTCAACATTAAAAAAGTTTTCCAGTTGTAACAATACTTCTTTTGTATTGTTATTGTAAAAACCCTTTACACTGACCGGTCGACAAAGGGCTGAATAACCTGACTACCCACGTTGAATGTATTTCTGTTGTATCTATGCTTTGTTAGAATGAGTTTACTAGCTATTCTACAATTGTAAGCTCGAACACATTATTAAACTGAAAAGCCAATAAAATAACAGTAATATGAAATTTGTACCTATCATTGAGAATGCCGGCGCAGGCCTCTCATTGCAGCCGGGCTGGACCACTGGGCCGTTATGTCTGAAGTTCGGCCAGAAGTCAACATTACCCATGGCGCCTTTAGCTCCGTACTTGCTACTGTCCGTATGCACGACGACCACCGAGTCCGCTGAATCCGGGTTTAATCTCAAATGAACTGGTCTGTTCTCAAAGCCGACCTTCGATGGATCCAGACCGGTGATACTGTAAAAAGAAAACTATGGTTATATTTTATAGAGGAAAAAGCTCGGAGCAAATGATAATGTTATTTGCAACTTTTACTCGGTTACTAGCTCATTGAGTAAACGATATTTGAAAAGAAATACAAAGTCAGTCAGTCTATGTGCAGACTATGATCTATAGAGTAATCCTAATCAGAGCATTGGTCTTCATTTCGTTTTGTATTAAAACATAATTTTGTATACACATTAGGAACGACGAATAAAGCAAGACGAAATAAATTTATGTAGCGCATAGTAGCCAGCAATATCTGTTGAGGTGTTCTAAGCGAGGTTCTGACTTTATTCAATCTTATTACAGTATATTCCGTGACAAATATATTTAATACAAAACATGTGACAAAACATGAAAAATATAAAAGGGAATTTTAACGAAGTCGAAACGGAATAAAACATAAGGGCCGAAGCCCAATTGTTCTAATAATTTCACATCCATTAAAAACCGTTTTAGTTATTGTTTGGTAACAGTTTATCTAATAGCTATAATTATTGTTCTACACATTGGGATATTCCCAAACAGTTGTCGTTACACGAATAATAATTAGATATGTTTCAAGTCATCCCATTCAACAGTGAAGATTCTATGTTCTTATGAAATAAAAGAAAACATTACCATGCAGGTGGAATTCCTCTCTGAGTCAGCGTGGTACCAGCAATTCCAAAAAGGTGGGCCCCCAGTGAATGTCCGACTAGATGAGTTTTTTTCAAATTCAGACCAGCTGTAGCCATGTTATTTAAAGTATTAGCAAATCGAACACCAAGCTACGAAGGAAAATAATTTTTCATGAGCATAATCCAATTAAGTTTCTTTAGTTAGTCCTAAGAACCATCACATAATAATAACTGTTTCTCGTACGCTACCGACTCATATTTTAAAATTTCATTATAAGTTTTATAAAATATTATGATTGAAAATTCTCTATCAATAATCCATCCATTTCAACGCCAATGGCTTACATACAATGCATATTTTATTATTGTTATCTGTACGGTAACAGCACCTCTTGTAATCTTATTTCGGTAATATTGCTAACGGTTCAGCTCTAGTAATGTTATAAGCCCAGCGAAGTGAACAGCACAAATCGGCTTTTACCAATAACTCTCGCAGCACAAATGTCGGATTTAACTGTTGTTGTGAAATGGTCATTTAACTTCGGGTGAGCCGTTTGTTAATTTGCTGCGTTCTAACATAAAAAAGAGATTCCATAAGAATTTATTTATCTTAATTTCTATTCGAGTCTAAGGTGAAAACTTCTTTTCGTATAATAGCTTTTAGTGCGTCTACGATTATTAACTATTCATAAATAGATATCATCATTTGAATATTAGACATGTGAAAAGTATTCCTTCGTCATGCTCAAGCTTTTGAACTTGTTTCTTGTCTAGACAATTTAATATCGTTTCCTTAAGTGTATCAATTTACTTTATAAATGTCTTTCACCTTGCGAGCATTAGGTGCCGCCCATTTCATGTATGAAGTACTGAGACCTGGTAGTGCCATCGAGGCCAGATCCTGCCAATTCAAAAGCGCTACATTGCTTTTACCTTCTTCAATATAAGCTGTAATGACGGCCGTGACGGCGGGACCGGTGGGACGACCTAAAAAATATTCAGTTTAGCGATGATAAAGTTCGTACCACACTGAAACTCCTACTAAACTAAACATTAACGTATAGTTTAACTTTCAGGTCTATTTTAAGGTTCAACTCTAGTGAGATTAATGTTAAATGTATTATTTGTTACTCAAGGTGGTAGTCGGGATTATTTTTGTAGAGTGGTGTCATTGCTTCTCTTATTGGAATGTTGTGAAAAGCGTGTAATATAAGGCTCCACATGGTAGGCTGCACCGATATCTTACGTATTTACATATAAGATCAACAATATCCAACCCATGCTAACCTAAATTTGTGACGATCGGCTTCAGCGATGTCATTATTATAGTTTGTTACTACCCAGTAATTATATTGCATGACTTACTCTTGTATCAGTTAATTTCACAGTATTGTGAAATTATTAAAACTTTTTTAGGTAATAATTTCTAAATACCCTGATGGACCTCCCGCAGGTCCGAAACAAGTCGGTACCTACACCGGACTAACTAAACGTAAGCTTAGCTGTTTTTGATTAAGTATTTAGTTCACAATGTTGTTTTAATAAAGATAAGCTAAGTATTTAATGATGATTTAAATTTTTTGTTAGATATTAAAGGTCTTTTTTATTTATGTTATTTATTGCTTGTAGCTTGAAGTAGATAGTGATAAATTTTTAAATTTAGAATGTCTTTATGCCCATGACCTGAAATTATTTCATTACCAATTAATCTGTATTTCTGTATTGTGGTAGTCTGCGTACAAATTTGTCGATTACATTTGACCTTTAGGAAGTTAAGTACTACGAAATATATCTTGACCGCGCGGCTTGGCTGTGATTCAAATAAATTTTAGTGAAATGTATTTATCTTTTCTAAGTAGATAAAAGCTATTTTGGTTTGGGCACTGAAGTCTGAACTTCATTGACTAGTAAATACGTACGTACGTAGGTTATACAAAGAAAGAACCTCCACAAAAGAAAATTTTAACTTTGAAATTATAGTTTACCTTCACTTAACTTGCATACAACTACTTAACTTCAAAACAGTTACCTGTGAATCCGTGTGCAAATATAACAGTATTCCTGCTGGAGTTATACCAAGTCTCGGAAAATATCTTATGGGCTTCGTATATGTAAAATTCAGTATAATTCGCCATGGATCTTAAAAGAAAAAAACAGACATCATTATTTGTACATTACAAAAATAAAATGTAACCCTCGATTCGATTATAACCCAATACGACGTATACGTTACGTTGTTTTCATAGAGCTATATTCCGAAAGTGTTTAAAGGAGGAGAGACTTTTGTTAAGCATCATTATAACCAGATGTGAATACCTAACCTCTAGGGCAGACACGATTGTGTTAAGAATAGAAGTAAGTTTAATATTTTTATCTCCATTAGTTAGTTTTTGTTTGGAGGGCGTCACATGTTGCAATCATTAGGCAAACGAAATGTTACTTAAGATTACGACCACAAACACGGTCTACGCATGGTTTTAAAATTCATATCAAGAACCATCATATGAAAGTCCTCCCTATCCCATTGTTTACTAAAATAAAAAAGTCATACTCATAGTAAAACCGAAGTTTTGCTTCGTTATTAGTTTTTATTTCTATATCTTCTTCATCACAGCTGGCTGTAAGAAATACGGTTAAATATTAATGCAGAAATCAACTGTATATAAAATACGTATCTGAGAAGTTATACTTCTTTAGCGTAAAAAAAAAATTAAGTGGCAGTACTTCCATAAAAAAACGTTCAAGATGACCATAGATAGATATTTAACAATAATACATTTCCATAGACTATCAAAACCTTTTTAAAAACATAATAAGTATTCGAATAATAATTGTACACAAGATACAAAAAAAACAGTTTATATGCATGGAATTATTAAATTCCAATTAACAAATTAACACAGAGCGGAGTTAGTAGTCAGTTATCGAGATCAGTGACGTCTGAGTTGCCGTTAGTCGGGGAACTCGGCCGCAATTCAGTCGTACAAGCCTTCTTTTTATTTTCGGAAGAAACTCGTTTTTAATTTTTGACGTTTTACGTTTACGTACGACCTATTTGCATTTCATTCCCTTCAAAAGATTTATTTTTATGAAAGAGGAATGGTGATCCTGTCGTAAAATTTGTTGATTCAGGTACTGTATTCGATTGTGTCGCTGGTTTATACGGAGGCTAGTTGTTTTGAGTAAAAACAATAAATGGTAATGTGACTGATGATTTTTTTATGAATCGACAATAATATATAAGTTTTTATATAACAAGCTAATGAGTTGTAAATGTTTTGCCTCCGTGTTATACACTATAAACTCTTTCTTATTTCCGTTATATCGCTTACAAAGCGTCATACGACAGGTACCTGCTTATAATTATGTGATTTAAAGTTAGGTAACGGTACCTTTCCCTGTGGTCGGCATCGGATAACTAAAAACAAGTACGAATCAAGGTTAAACGCGGCCCTGTTCTTAATAAAAAGAAACTATAAGCTGTTTTGTATTCAAGCTGTCAATTTATGCAAATCGCCCTTTCTTCCATTACCAATGACTTGACTTTTAAACATATATACTACGTTTTGATATAACTACACGTAACCACGATAAAATATACAACGTCGAGTTACGTTGGTAAGACACGGGATTCTTACCACGATTAGCCTTTTTGAGCTCCCGATTTTAGCGTGCAGTGAGAAATCGAACAATAGTAGTGGTCGCAGAATTAGAAAAAGGTAGATCGATACGGCTACCTATAATTTTTTTTCGCACTACCGCACAACTCACTAACTAACCCTTGACCATGGCGCGTGCAACTGTGCCGAAATATCTCGAGCTCAAAAAAGCTAATCGTGGTAAAAACCCGTGTCTTACAAACCTAATATTAATAAAAATCACGAAAGTATAACGTTATATACAACGTAAAGTGCTTTATAGAAGACAAGCCCCATGTTAATTTTCTAATAATAATGTAACGAACGTAGTTGTAATGTTCGCAGAATTCTTTATATTTTTTTATTACAGTCCGATGTGTCTTTTGCAATCGCAGTAGTTTATAGCTTAATGAGGGGGACGCTGCTGGATATTCTCTGATGATCAATGTTGGTGTACGTCGATCAGAGGACGACGATTGCCTGAAACGACAACGGTGAACGATGATGTCTTTTGATTAACAATGACAACACTACTACTGCTATATTTCTTTATTAACAAAAAAAAAAACTAGAGCTTGACGACAATCTCACCTGATGGTTTCCAGTTGTGATATTTAATTTATGTCAAATATTTTATGTGAAAATTCCAAACCAGTATCGAATATCTAAAAATATTTTATTGGCTTTTATTTACATTTTTACGACAAATATAGCAAATACTACATCTTTTTTGGTCTTGTCTTGGCTTGTCATAATAAACAACTTTTACCAAACTCCGTTTTCCCGAAGATAACATTGAACTGTGTTGTACACTTTTAGAGGAATATCTCACAACCCCTCTAATATCGTGAATTTTTTACACATTCACACAATCACGATTTACTTATCGGTATAACACATCGGTATGTATTTAGATATTGTTTCGCATTTTAAATACTTCTACAATAAAGTTTACTAGAAACAACCGAAATTAAAAATTTAGAAGCAAAAATCACACAAGCAGAGCTGCGCCATGCACCTAGTCGTTGAATATTAATGAGTTTCGGCTATTTCCTTTCCATGTTATGTTAATGAAACAAGCTAAGCGGGTCACCATTCCGAACCTACAAAAAGTTACGAATATCAGAGAAAGTTCCGCTCAAACAATCTTTCCGACCGACCAGTAATATTTACTTAACGGGTCAATTGCTATATATGGTTTGGTATACCAAGACCATGGTTTTAATTACAAAGTATTATCCCTATCAGAATTAATTTAAATAACGATAGGATCTTTGACAATAAAAAACGTGTGAAATAAAAACTATAAAATTACAAAAAAATATTGAAAGTGGCAAATACAAGAGTGCTTCGACGTCGACAACCCTTACGTATACACATACTGTAAAAACCACTGCTAATATATATGCTATAATATTATCTTTTTGTGCGAAAAGGAGGTTCAGCGAAAAAGAAATGGTGCCGCCCTTCGAACGCTAGACAAGAAACAGATCTGATTACTTCATTCCCCAGACTTCATAGAGGAGTGACCTTCTGCTCTAACACTGGTACCCGTATCGTATAGAATTTTCTATGGACACTATGTCCTAATCGAATTGATCAGTTTCTCGAACAATCAATGAATCATACAAGATCAGAGACATCATATTTTTTGTGCGAGGCAGTTTAGTTATTTTAGATAGCTACTCGTAAGTACTGATTGTTATCTACGACGAAGTCGCTCGTGAGCTCGTAACTGTGTTTAAAAGTTTTATTACCTCTGTATTTAGCACTCTACAACCTAAATATAATATATGATAACACTATTTCAGAAAAATTACTACACTTTTTAAAAGTAACGAAGAAGGTTTCGAAGATGATTGATAAATACTGATTTTAAAATAGTGATCATTGAAATACTAACCGAAATTAAAAACTACGTGTTAACAAATATTTTACATAATTTTGGTACCGTATCACTTATTTGAATAAAAAAATACGCCTCATAATGTACCACACTTACACAGATTTGTAGACAACAACATACAAACACAATTACATACACATTGCTTAATGAATAGAAACAATATTACAACAAATACGGTCGCACACCAAAACAAACTGACTCACCAAAAATAAACAACACTGTGAGGATCAACACGCATGCGTTCATTTTCACAAATCACCAATTATTCCGGGCTCCTTATGTTTATATATGGGGCTGCTATCAGTGCGTTCTTACGCATCGCCTGTAGTAATTCTATCTCCTTGACCTGAACAGATTACAGAGTCCTAAATTTTACATTTTTAATGTTTAGTAACAATGACCTTGTTAGACATTGATTTAAGAATGCATGCGGGTTGTTCTCACCTTTTTAAAATATCAAATGGGAGCAGACACGATAAAAGCCATCGGTTTTTATAACATGGCGATTATGTAAAAAAATGTTTTTAGTACATGCTTATTTCAAAGCAATCTATATAATTATTTAAAGATAACATTGTAGTATTAATTATGTCTAAAGATATAAAAATATGGTTAGTTGAAGAGATTTGAGAAAGTTACGTTTTAGTTGTTTGTTTATGTTGAAACAATGAATAAGTAAAAAGCGATGACAAAACTATTTAGCAATAGTGAATAACATTATAGATATCCGATACGGCGTACGACGGACAAAATAGCAAACTTTATATAAACTTAATCAAATTCAAGCCTTGGTAGTTTATAAATAACATCAGAGATATAGGATAAATAAATATATACTAACCTAGGAATAAACACGGTATAACTAGGTTACTAAGACTGTAAAAAGTAATACCTGGGATGATAACTGAGAGCCTAGAATGATGATCTTAAGATGTAGATATGAATCTCAAATAGGTTGTATTTCATATGTCGAGCTACCTTTTTCGCATGGTATTAAATGTTTGTTCGTATATGACTTCTTCATGTTACGAAATCTAACGCCTTAACGTAACGCCTCTTTGAAAGAACACTCTCTATTCTCGTTCAGTTATCGAATCGCTTTCTTCGAAGTCTAACGGCCGTTTTCAATAAACTGTCTAAGATTACGGATAGATCGCTATCCGCCAGTAACAGTAAGAGCTTATCTATCTTTAGTTTGCGTTTCACAAACATAAGTGTCATCTATATATAACCAACAATAGATTACTTTTCCCTCTCACCTATCTAA
>JWHW01031529.1:149497-169244 GCA_000931545.1 Papilio glaucus | reverse complement strand
TTGTGAAAAACCTTGACCAACTATCTCGTATGATACATAGAAAAAACGTAAACACCATAACAGGAGAAAGAGGTGAGATTATAGATTTCTAATTGGCGCGGACCCGGCACACTCCTGTCCCTTCTACATGTATAGTAATCGATTATAAACTGAAGAAGTTCACAATCGCTCGATGACAAACATCTGTCTCTCTAAATTTTAATCTCCAATCTGTTCAACTTCGTTTAAGGCATAAATGTTACTTAACATACTATGATATGGTTATCAAGGTCGAGTGAGCAATTATTTCAGAAATATTTACTCAAATTTTTTACTCTTTAAAATTATATATCTAATATTTACACTTAATTGACGAACGAAACAAACTACCAACATACATATATGTATATTACGTATGTTTTATCTTTGTTGATCCACTTTGCATAATATCAAAGTGGATAAATATGGAGAAACTACCCGCGCGAGTCCATTATAGTATTCCCTTGTTATAAAATAATTTTCGCCAAATAAAAATAGTATGAAGAATAAGCATAAAATTTATTTATCGTAAGATTAAGATTTACACAAAAAAAAGAGAATAAAAAGGTTTGATATTACAAATATTTTCTGTGTGAATCCGCGCCCTAGCGATAAATGTCAGTCAATATGTGTGTTCAGAAGTATACTGTGACTATATGTTAGAAGTAGTCAATATAACAAAATAAGTTCTCAAATGAATCTAGAATCTTGTTGTGATATGGTTATGAATAATATTTATGATATGTGTATAATTTAAATTACAAGTTAATTGTGTATACGTAACGGGATTATACCCAGACGGAACGGTATGGAAAGCTATCACAATATCGTTTCGCAGAAAATGTACATACGTCATCTGTGCACGCACGGGACGGGGACTTAACACACGGAACGGAGACTTAACACACGGAACGGGGACGTTGGTTATTGCATACTCCCCATCAGTGTTTACTAAACCACGTCCCGTCCCCGTCACGTCCACGTCTTAGCCACGTTACGTATGCATCGGCCTCTGTCCTAGGATTATAATGATAAATAATTTATAATTTATGTATTTTATTCGAAAAAGGTATAGAGGATCAAATAATAAAATAGTGTTAAAAACCACAGGTACATTGTATAGTTATAAGAAAAAACTTTTTTAAACATATTTTTAAACTCAGTAAGACTACATGTGTTAAAAATTTGCGTTCTATATCTTCTTTACTAAATAATATATATTTATTATAATAAATGTTATTACATTGTAAATGTTAAATAAACAAATGTTTAGTATGAATGTTGTACTATTGTTTTTTATTGAATGTCAATAACATCATCAATATCATCGGCCTGTACCAGTCCACCGTCCATTACTGGACATTGGCCTTCCTCAATGCGGACTGCATATTATACCAATAATGGTTAATCCAATAATAATTTGTGTACGAATTCTCATGTATGATAATATTTAAAAAAGTTGAATTATCAAACTGTTTAATAAATACCCAAAAATATTTTATCATCGATTTATATTTAAGTCGTGAAATTTTTTCCTATTCTCACTCGTTTTACGCAATAAATAAGGTAATGAGCCGGTAAACCTTTTATGGATCAAAAGTTTTAAATATTTTATTTCCTGATTGTTGCTTTTTACTGGACAAAAGCGAGTGTCTTTCTAATGTTGACATCAGTAAATAGTGACTAAAAAGGTTGTACTTAAAAACACAAAAAAGAGGAAATATTATTTCGTTTATATTAAACTGCACGGCGGGTTAAACTGACGGGCACAGCTAATTCCAAGATTCACAGCTAATTCAAACATTCACTATGAAAGTTATAACTTACTTTGCAATCTAGCAAAATTGATTTAATTTCTATCGGAAAAGTATTACTATACATTCTCTCCACCCCTTTTTCAGAATGCATTCCACAACTATACAACGCAGCGTGAGGGTAAGGCGATCTTTAACCGGGCCCGTCGCCTTTGCGGACCCGCGGTTTTATTTCTGTGCAGTACGCGGCCGCCGCCAACCTACCGCAAAGTGCGCTGACGAAACCCGTCGTAGCTACGGGAGTCTAGCGCGCGCAATTCTACTAGTTGCCCGCCGGTGTTCCGGGAGCTGCAAACAACCGCACATTGCGGGTGCCAAACGCGTCGTGAATGTGTTCGATTTTTACGATCGTATTTGTACAGTGTACTTGTACAATATTCGCAACTGTAGAAGTGTAAAGGGGAATCAGGCTGCACATAACTTTGAAAATTACAAAATATTTTCATAATAAAAAAGAGCTATAACCTCTAAATTTTAGTGTAAGACAGAAGATCCCTTTTTAAAAGTTGATGATCAACTATCTGGGAAGCCTTTATGAAAAACTTTGTTAGATAAATCAGTTGAAGTATGACAGAGAGGAAAAGAGGAGCGTTATTGACGACGTATGCAGTGTTGCCAATCTATAACAAGGAATTAAAATTAAATAGGTACACATTTGACGTACCACAAATTCGACATAAAACGGAAAAACACACCGATGCACGGGTCAGGAGGCAAAGTTTATTGCATCCGTACGAGTACCTTAAAAATCGATACTTCAAAACCTGTCCTCTGACTGATACAACACTAGCAACTTTCAATTGTAGATACTCAGCAAAATAGTGCTCTGCTGACCAAACTGACTGAAACAGTTTGATGTCAAGTAGAAGTTTTTAAACTTCAGGGTTTGGCCGTTTGATCGGAAGCTCAATTACCTTCCCGTCGTTTTACTAGCTAATAACGCCTGTTACGCAGTAATGCTAGCAATACCTTTGCAATTATTTTGACTATTAGTTTAGGCTAAAACCACACGAATGCCTTTCTCATTAGCCACCTTCTGCTTTAAAAAGGTATGCTTGTTCAGAAGGTTGGCTGATGTTGTAAATATTAAAACATCAAGTAAATCAATATGAAAATCTCTTCATATTTATATAATGTATACCACTACTAGTCAATTATGTAAGGCTAACAACGAACGCACTTTTCCGAAATTGAATTCACCGCGAAATCTCATGACCTGCGCAGTACCAAATCGCCAGGACATTAATCAATACAATATTATCTATATTCATATATATAGTATATATCTTTGACAGGCCATTTGCGACGAGAGCACTCTCAGGTGAATCCTTTTTTTATTTCCTTTCTCGGTCCCCTGATATTAAGTGGCTATCTCCGCCCATAATGAGCCTCAGTACCAGAGTAGCTGTAGGTCTTTAAATAATCTGTAAGTAACTAGAATGCATACTCTTAGAAACATTGCTATAATTCATTTTGTTTTCAGGTGGCGTTTGAGAAATACTAGCATACGGACCGCAATCAGCTACCTATACGCAGTACAGCCAGCATAAAAGGTAATTAAAATGTATCTATACTTTCAAGCCAATAATGTTTAATAAGTAAAAATAATATGTGCAGTTAAGCTTCTCAAATCTCATTCCTTTTCAAGACAGTGTGTAATTTACTAATCACTAATACTACTAATACTAGTTTTATCTGAAACAAATAAATAAGTTGTAGACGCGTTACCTACCTTTAATGGATACATGTAGTTGTATAAAGGAGAGATGGATTGGATAAAGAAATATTTCCTATCCATCGACTGATCCATCAAATCCCTTCTTTCCCGTATTATAAACATAAAAACGTAGAACCGGCTATAATTAGGCCGCCGGCATCACATTCACCGAGCGAAACTTTAAGCTGTCTGTGAGGTCGTCGTATCGATCATGGCAGCCATGTCGTGCAACAGATGTTGTCAGCTCTACAACTGTTAAAGTGGTCTAGTAATAAGATAATTTTACTGAATAGTATTAGTATTGGAATATTAGTAAAAGAACTAACAAATTATTCTGGCTTAAATAATATAAAATCAAATTCAAGTAAAATCAGTATACACCTTCTGTTTTACGATTTAGTTATTGAAATTTATCACAGAATTATATAATTTTTACATTTAAATTAAATTACTATTATAATGAGCACAATTTGGAAAGGAAAATTAGGTTAGGTTGGACATGATAATTATATATGTATGTATTACGTAACATATGATACTATTAAAAGATATTTATCAAATAAGAAGAGTAGTTTTTAGTTCGGTTATGAGAGTTTTATAAAAAATATAATATCATAATTTAATTGGCTGGTAACAATAACCATACGGGGTGTCCGAAAATGATGCATGTGAAGCCCTCTAGCGCCCAAACGTAGCAACTTTGGATCTAGGTGTGGTTAAATCATATTTGCGATCAAAGAATCTGTGGTCTCCCTTTGTACACGTAATTTCCGGATACCCTGTATATTAGTTAAGGTTCAATTTCATTTGTCTCGTTTACTGAGTGAATGTAATTATGAATTATAAACTCGACACCTTTCTGAATAGCAAAAGCGATCGCAAAAATTGACTAATCAGGAATTGGCTTAAAATGCTATTAGTTTAATTCAGAATTTTCTCTCAACTTACTAAATAATAAAACCGAAAGATATTTTTAATCTTCAATCCTAGATAATTATTTGTTACTCGATTGTATAATAAGGTTTTTTTATTCCAGGTCCGGAATCGCAATATCCAGGAGGGGACTAACTGAAAAATGGATAATATGGATGACACTACAGACAACTCTAGAAGCAATTCGGAACATGAAGATGCTTCTGAAAATACAGAAGAAATTTCTGCAATGTCTCTAGAGTTTGTTCACCTCTTGCGCTTGCTATTAAACGAGATCAAGGGGTTTCGCAAAATGGATAGAAACTTAAGACACAGAAAGGAGTACAAGAGGTTCCTTCGAGAATTACGATCTTTAGTGAGGGAAATGCACTGCCCATTTCTCAGACGTATTCTCAAATATATTTTATATCGCACTAAGACTCGCAATAGTCAATTATTAATACTGGACTTCTTAACATTCGAGCTGCTGCTTTCTAAGAAGACCTGCACCTGCCTCTCTTCAAGCTCTTCTAACACCGAATAAGCTAGCATCGAGGATGACTGCAGCCACTAACTTATAATAAACTTCACTGTCCAAAAAATAAAGTAATAAGATGAAGTCACTTTAGCTACCGGTCCCAATCTTTAACCATTGTCTAGGGAGATTGTCTAACGGCGCACTTTCGATATTTTATTTACTTGTCATCTTCTATCGAGGCAGGGAAGAGACGCTATGGAAGGTAATTTCTTATTGACTTGACTTAATATATATCTGGGATTTTTTGGCGCCCTGGTAATTTTTCAATAATTACTAACATATATGTTTATAGATGTTGTACGCTTACTGTTTTTTTAAAAGATGTAAAGATAAACTAACGGTATATAGGGTAAACTTTTAATATTTAGGTAAACTTTCATTTTTCAATTGAAGTATATTTGATATGTCCGGCTCGAGAATCCTTACCTTGCCGTGACACAGTCCTTTGACACGGAAGGTAAAATACTTTCTTATTTGTGTAAGGCCAATAAGTTATAAAGTATATGTTACTACAACTGTCTATGTTTGTAAAATATGTGGTCTACCATGTAAAGTAACTTATAATCAATAAATGTTCTATTCTATTCTACTTAAGCTACATTTTACCTACGAACCTAACACCGTTGGTATTTGGTCATATTTAATGTTATTAATTATAAGGTATTATTGTTAACTCCACAGGGTTAGTTTTCTTTATTTGAAGATTATCTTAATATAAAACAAAAAGATTTATTTAGATTGTAATAGTTTTTAATTTATCTTTCGGCTATTGATTATTATACGAAATTAAATGTATGTAAATCTCGAAACTGTTGAATAGATATTGTGTTGAATATTGACAAAATAATTTTACATTTTATTCCGGGAATAAAACGCAAATAGTAAGTAAATTGGTGTAATAAAAATTATGTGTTATAAAACTAATGTTTATTAAAAATTATGTGTAATAAAAATAATGTGTAATAAAAATTATTTCTAATAAAAATTATGTGTAATAAAAATTATGTGTAATAAAAATAATGTGTAATAAAAATTATGTGTAATAAAAATTATGTGTAATTAAAATTATGTGTAATAAAAATTATGTGTAATAAAAATTAAGTGTAATAAAAATAATGTGTAAAAAAAATTTCGTTTCTTTTCTCTCATTTTTCGCGCTCAATTCATCAAAAATCGTGTCGTAAAAAATTACTTTATCGAGCCGGTCATAATACGACTCAAAAACACTTGGTTTTATTTTACTAACTAGCGACTCGCCCCGGCTTCACTCGGGTAGATAGATAAAATGAAAAAAATATCCTATGAACCTCACAAACTTTACCTTTTTATAATATTAGTATAGAATATAGACGAAGTAAAAAGTCCGAAATCGACGTGTCGAAGATTCTTTGCCAAAATTATCACGTTTAGACAAAACCTACAGTAAAATACATATTTGCTTGGTTTGAGCGCTATAAGATGCCCTAAAGTAAAAAGAATGAAATATTGATAAATTTCTTTAAGTAACTCAAAAATTCCTTAATTTTTTATTATGGCAATAAGTATGGCAACATTGATTAATATTAAAAATAATTGTATAGAGGGTAAAAGAAATATATAGAAGACTACTACTACCACATAAACTCAGGAACTAAGAAACGTTAACCGATCCTTGGGATACGCTGGTAAGTCTGCGGTCGACACTTCGGTGGGTCTTCTACGAGGACGACCATATGTGACTCTTTTCCAGATTCCAGAGTGTGTCAGACATCTCATGTGAGAGTGATCGCATCGCAGCAATTAAAAAGAGTGTTATGGATCGTACTATTTTATTGTTTTCACCTTCATGCCCACGGACTCATTAGATAATTTTGTAGAATGTTTAAGCAAAATAGTTGTCGCGGTGGAAAATGATAATATTGAATCTATGTATATGTTTATTATAATATCCTAACAAGTGTTTGCAGTGTGTTCACTTAATAAACTGGGAATGCATTAATCTAAAAATACTGTTATTAGACGGCAGTCTATGCGGCATTCCTGGACCTCTCTAAGGCATTTTATCTGGTATATAATCTCTAGTTTATCTGCAATGCGGGGTGCGGCAGGGTGGTCTGACTTCACCTTCGCTTTTCAATCTTTAGTCAACTAATACAATATCATTGAACTCTGCAGTGCCAACAGCATCAGTTATGCGGAAGATATGGTGCGTCTGAGTCTATCGGTTGCTGCTTTGAGAGGCTGATCGCGATATGCGAAGAGCCAGAAATCCTGACTAGACCTGTATTGTAACGCTTGTTAAATTAAACGGTTGTTACGCTTCAAAAATTCCTTCAAGTGTCTTGGTCATGTCGTTTCTGAGGACTTAAAGGACGGCAAAGATATTGAATGGGAACGCAGGGCGATGGCAGTCCGCTGCATATGTTGGCGATGTACCACGAAGAAGCGAAAATTACTCTTTAAGGCGTACTGCCAAACACTGTACAAATGCAATATATGGGTCCAGCTACACGCAGCGGACTTTCAAAGCTCTCCGTGTACAATACAATAATGATTTTAGGAAATTGTTGGGATCCCACGTTACTGCAGCGCGTTTGCGCTAGCACATACTGATGGGTCTCACACCGTAAACAAACGAACCGCATCACTTCTGCACATACTACGAGAGAGCACTAACACCATTTTAAGAAAAATTGTGATAAGCCTGACTGCTATGTTCTGTGACACTGGCTGCGTACACGTGTTCAGGTAGGCGGCGTAATTACGGGAAAATATTTAAATTAATTGTAGTATTAAATATTTTTTACTGAAACTGGACAAAGTCTGAAATTTCAAATTTTATTTATTAAGATTTTCCCGCGCATTTTTAAATAGTATTTAAGTCAAAAGCGATAAATATTAATTTTTAGTAAACATGTAATAATAATATTTAAAAAAATAATATTTTAGCAAGTAAATAAAATTTAGGGGTAATAAATATTAATCATGTTATGAAACTTCTTTGTATTTTATCATATTCATGGTTATTTGTTTAAACACTTTGAGGCGACATAATTTAATTTCAGTATCAAAATACACTATATTTTAACAAAAACGTTGTATTTGATTGTGGGTATTTTAGTAACCATAACATCAATTACTTCATTTAAAAGATCAGAACAATTGTAAAAGTATGGGACTTGTGAGTAACAAAAGACTGTTAATGCCTGGAGAGTTCATGATTGCAAACCAGCTACCGTAATGATGCCGTAGTTGCAAATCATCATTTATTAGTCTTCGGGAGTTTACCGACCGACTAATCCGTGTTTGCTCTAATAATAAAGTACATACAGAGGTAATTTTTTGCATAAAATGCCTAAAAATCTGCTTAATTTTACTGTCTCCCTATAGAACGGGAGCCGAGCATGCTAAAATTGTACGTCCAGTGTGATGGGGACTTATTGAATTTTGAAGATTAGGTGATATAAGGAAAACAAGGTTATATGACATTTTTACTTGTAGCGCCGGGGAAAGGGTCTACAGTCTCTATTTACGATTTCTGTTACTTCAGCTTGTTGAAATCAGCTGATTATCTTATCACGATATCCTTAAAATATTCATCATCTTCCTGCCCTTTTCCCGCTTTATCTACATAAATAGTAGTAGTAGGCATAACTAGTTTTCGACTTCCACATCGCTCTGTCGTCCGTCATTTCAATTGTTACTCCCATCTTGATCATATCACCTTTCACGCAATCCATCCATTTTATCTTAGGCCTACCCCTACCGATATATCCCTCTACATTCATATCTAATACTCTCTTTCAGGCTTCCTCTAATAGACTCGTTTCGTACCTTATCCATTCGTGTCACTCCACACATCTATCTCAACATGCGCATTTCTGCTGCATGTACTCTCTTTTCATCCATTTCCATATTTTAAGGATATCCATCAGATATCCTTAAAATATTGCCTTTAAGAAAAAAATTAACCGCGCTCGAGGATGTGCAAGTGACGGTTTTGTATAACAAGTGTATATGTGTCGCGCTCAAATCGTCCAATTATTGAAATGCACACTGTGCTCGAGTATTTCCGATGATCGATTTTTTTAACAAATTTAATGGGCGACATGAAAATCTGACGTGTTCGAGGATGTACAGGAATCCTCGTTTGGGCTCCCGTACCTCATTTACCATAGTAATGTGAAAGATAATAATATTGCCCACCTAAATGCTCTCATAGTTTCCTAGTACTTCAGCAACGTAATTTCAATTTTCGATCAATACAAGACCGGACGTGACGCTCTTGCTGCGCGCGACGAAAGTACAAGTTAGTCAAAACAGTAACTCTAACTATTCCCTTGAATCAAATATATAATCCAATTGTAATTTAAATTACATGACGTCAACTTAAAATAATGAACTTACCACATATATAATTATTAAACACTATAATTCGTTTGTTTGTTCATTATTTGTTATAACAGTATCTTTATTATAGGTTCTTTCCATTCATTACACCCTAGTAATTCAGCGCCTTAATGCAATCAATATAAGTACATTATAGGTGTCTTGTCTTTACTTAGCGCCTTAGTTTACTTAGCTAAGTTGGTTGGAGCCATTATTGTCTATGTATTTATTTGTCTATGGTGTTTATCGCATTGTTCTTTATGAAAAATTAATAATTTAATCAATTGAATTAAATTATATTAAGGAGTAAAATTCCTGCAATTGCTATAAAGTAATACAAATATGGCCAAATAAAAAAAAATCGTGAATTGTGGATTTCTTCCGGTAGATGGCGATTTTGTAAGAATGTTATATTCAACATTTTATAGGTGGCGCTAATATCTGATATAATAATAGCATAAAGTCAGAATAAAAATAAAGTTACATTTTAATCTATAGTAACTGTATTTTTTTTAATGTAGTATCTATAAAATGCTGGGTTTGGCAGGAAAAGCATGCTGCAGAGTGATGCCTTTGAGATGCGATCCTTAAGAACGATGTTAGGCGTGAATACTATCCAGAATCCTCTACCATTCTTGGCGGAAATTTTATGCTCTCCTGTATACTTCTGATCTCCTGGTATGAAGATATCGTATTGTTCACAAAGTTATAGAACTTCAAATTGAACGAACTGAATGAATGAGAGACAAATTTAGCTCCATATTTTTTGGCATATGTAGTATGAATTTAATAGTATGAACAAGGAACGATGGCATCTGTCAAGCAGAGTTTTAGATATGAATGTGAAGGGATATGTCAGTTTGTAGGGATCAGAAAAAAGACTTACGGATTATGTAAAAAATGACGGGATTAAGAAGCGAATGACTACTAAAATGACGTATGATAGATCGAATTTGAAGACGAATACATCTAATGTGGTGAACAGGACAGGTTGATAATGATGATTTTTTATCCCGCCTTCTTTCCTTTCATGCGATAGTGGTTCACTAATGAACATAGGCTCATAGATCGTCACAAAGTTTGCTCCCCTGCCGCCCTCATCCAGTGAGCTCTCGCAACTTTTTTATGTTTTTTACAGATTTTTTTGGTAATTAAATAATACCAGGTTAATACTATTTAAATAATTCATACTTTTACAATCATACTTCAACTCGGATAACAATCATACATGTAATAAAGACGACAGTGTACAAAAGATAGTTTTGCCAAAAACATTGTAATTAATATTAAATATCAAATTGTAGATGTCGGTAGTGTCGGGAAATTCTAAATATCTGGCGGTAAATGTACAACAACGCCACTGTATAACAATATTAATCTCTAATTTTAATCATGTTAAGAAGTTAAACATGGCAAGAAAAAAAATAGAAATCGGGATGCTACGAAAATTAATTTAACGAAAACCTCAACAAAAATATTTTTATCTGATTTCCTCAACAGAAACAAAACATCTCTATGACGGTTATGATTTCCTGGTATCGTAAATTCTATGCTATGCTATATTCACTATGCATCTATGCATCTTCTATCTCCTCTTATCTTCTTCTGTTTTGAGATTATGAATTTGAGTAATATTTTTTTTTAATTTAAACGTATTATATATTTTATACTAGTGACCCGCCCCGGGTTCGCACGGGTAGTTGTTCCATGCAAACGTTCATCCTTCACTTAATCTCGCCAATATTCAAACAACTGACAGTTGTGTCAAAAGCGAGGTTTCCACATTAGAAAAGTTAATATTATATAATTGTTAACTCTTAATTTTTTCCCTTCACTAGAACTTTCTCAAGGCAATAACAAACACGAAAAAAAATTAGCAAAAGCAGTCCAGCCGTTCACGCGTGAAAGGAAATTCAAGCTTTTTAGCCAAAACAACAAATCAAAGATTCATTTCTTTGATTCGTAGTTTTGGCTAAAAAGTCCCCGTCCAATCCTCTTCCCGTACCCATCCTAACCTTACGAAGAAGCTGGTGGAAGGGTAGGAGGACCAAAATTAGGCCACCGGCAGCTCACTCGTCAGACGAAACGCAGAGTACTTCTTCATCCCTGTATTCTTCGTTCACTTAATATCAGGTGATCAGCTAGCTCTTTTGCAAGCATTTTGCATAAAAAAAGATTAAAAGTCCGAACATGTATAGTCTACAGCAAGTGATGTCATTCTAATTATTCATTCGATTTACATGTTGTGTAAATATTTAATTAAATCGTGCAAGAACTGTTAATGGCATGACAGTGAGATTAAGTTATCCATGCCCACGATTCGCTCGATATGGGCAACTCATTCTGACTCCCTTTTGAGTCACTTGTTTACTGTATCAAATTCTCGGAACAGATCATTAACCCTCAAATCGACTTTAAAGCAAATGTGAATCAGAATTGCGCACGTACAAAGAAATCTATATTTTCGCTTTGCCATGTTTTTAATAAAGCTGATAGTAATATTTTTTCCGTGTATAACATAAAGAGTTGATGGGTACATCGACGTAAAGTTGACTCCGTACTTAGTAGAACATTATGGGGGACGCCACTGGCCACAGAACCACAGGTGCTAATTCTAACTAGTTCGGGACCAACGGATACAGAAATTTGAGTATTTTTTATCTAAATTGTATTTATTATTTGATTTGAGTTGTAAAAAATATACGTACCCAACAAATATGAACTATGAATCTATATTTCTACGGTAAAATACTAGAGTATCATAAGCAATGCAGAGTTTAACTTAACGTACTCCGTGTCGTACATTTGGTTTCAATCTATACCGTGTACAATGGTGAACCTTTATTACACGGAAAGAATCATTGATTATAAATCATGTTTAATACTTCGATGTTTGTTATGAAATATGAGATAATGAGAGAAAAGCTCGGTTCGGCAAAAGCTCCTAATTCATATTCTGCCACGTGTGATGTTTTTTCCTACTTTATTAATTTTAACTAAGCAAATGCGAATACAATAAAGATTCCTTGACGATACTAAATACATGCAACCCGTCCATAAATAATTTGCCGAATCTAACAAACGAAATTACATTTTTTCTTCTACAAAATTAAATCACAAAAAATGTAGATTAGTGGTGAACTGAATATCATTTAATTCATTTCTAAATACTGTAAAATAATTATATCGATAGGATAAATAACAAACCTGTCTCCTTATCATGACGTGAGACACTCGACCTCTCACTCGGACCGACAGCACGTATTCACCAGGATGGGTCAATGATTCCCGCACCAGAAATGAGCCATTCCTTCCCTTTTTCATGATAAGCTGTTCGGCTTCTTTTGCTGACATGATTCCGTGGAACCATCTGTAAAGTACGACATTTTTTACTACACTCAAAAATAATTTTCACAGATACAACACTAAAAATTATCTACTACAAATGAATAACTTAGAAACGGATTTGCATAATCCTCTCGAACTCGGTTTTTTCTGCATCTCATTCGTTCAGCACACGTACTATAAAATATTTATTTTAATTTTAGTAGAGTTAATGCCGTTGAGATGCGATTAAGTAGTATGTTAGATGAGACTTCGAATAATGGGATTAATAATATTGTTATAAGGAAAAAGTGTGGCTTAAAGTGAATGTTGTAACTAGAATTGAGCGTAAATGCAAGAATACAAAGGTTTTTTTTATATTACTTCCCATGAAAAATAATGAGTAGTTATTTTCTAACTCAGTTTCCGTACCTATTGTATTTGTTGCATCGATTATGATGTGCAAATAGGAACTGGATCATTCAGGCCAACGTTTTGAAATTTTAGCATTACTTCTCAGACAAACCGCCCATTTTAAATAGTAATTATACATTTGTGTTAAAATTTACCAATGTCAGATGATTACAATACTAAAAGTAGCAGATACGCCATTAGACTCGACGTTTTTCTTTAACTTGTGTCATGTGTTTACATTTACGGTAAAGTGACAAACACTAGCTGTCCTCTTTTTTCTTATTATTTTAATTACGCTATCCTTTTTACACCAATTGACATTCGAGTGTCACTGTCTTTGTAACACTTTTGACCAGTGATTTCATGATAACATACCATTGCAGGTGAAAGATTCATTGTTAAAGTAAATGTTATTAAATTATACTCTCCACAATGTATACTTATGTACAAATTTGCCTTGGTCACGCCATAATTTTACGATGAGTAGATTTTGAGGCAGTCCGCTACAAACAAACAATAAAATCTTAACTCTTATATATTACAGGCATATAATATATAACACATCTTGCACACAATCCACAATGTATGAAGGTAAAACTTATTAGGTCTAAGAGTGCTTGTAGACGTCCGTTTTTTTCACCGGATGACGGATCGTCAATAAACGGAAATCCTTGTAAACTTGTATCGGACGGATGTTAACTTCAAGCGTCTTTATGTACTAGTTTTGAACTGGTTATAGTAGAAAAAACGCGTGTGATAATGTCGAATACAAAAAATACATATTGGCCTAGTATTTGTGAGTTCGTTAAGGATTCACGCGTATACTACTGAACCGATCATCATGAAATTTAAATCTTTAACAGTGGTAGAGCCCGCAACAACATCTGTTGCACGAATGGCTCGACCGGTGAAATACCACGACCTCACAGAAAACAGGCGTGAAGTAGAAGTACTCTGCGTTTCGTCTGATGAGTGAGGTGCCGGAGGCCTAATTTCAGTCTTCTCCTTCCCATCCTTTCCTCATACGGATAGGATGGGAACCGGGAAGAGGATTGGACGGGAGGGGTTAACGGGGAAAAGGAAATATCCTTATTCCTGTGTACGCCCTCCTCTGTCCATTAAAGGTAGGCAACGCATCTGCAACACATGTGCTTGTTGCGGATGTCTATGGGTAGCGTTCACTTAACATCGGGTGATCCGCTTGCTCTTTTGCCACTTTATTCCATAAAAAAATCATGAGCCCGATCGGTGTCTGGGACTCGTACACACATTGATTATAAATCACACATCACCGCCAATCCGGTACAAAACATGGTCCGTCATCAGGTGTAAAAAACAACCGTGTACAAGCGCTCTAAGGGCTTAGCCCAATATACAACAACCTTAACATTCGTAACAGCCTTGTTAAACCATGAGACCTCGTAGAAGAGAATGTTGTTTATACGTACTAATACGGTTAGTTACCTTAGAGTACTTTAATAATTTTAAATTCACATATTTGTTACATCTATAATTTAATGTCCATGAATTATTTGAATAATAAATTTGTAAACGTTATTCTTGAAAATATGAATAACAAATTGTATCCCTCTGTTATATTAGCGGTATTAAAATCCGGAACTAATAATTTTAGTCATGAATGTCACTTTGGTGAAGAATATGAGCTAAATTAATAAGATAATGCGCCTCATAGTGCCGGAGAACCAAAAACAATGTCCTCAAAGGTACTTTTCTAGAGAATGAATGTGACAAAAATTAACAACTCACACGTCTCTTATGTAAAGACAAATTAATGCAAGACGGTTGCCAACTTTAAGTTCGTCGGGATTGCCCCGGTGCAATGAGCTTGGGCTCGTTTAAGGTCGCTGGCCTTGTGCTGAGTACTGTAGTATACTCGTCGCATTGCAACCTACAATTATACGTGCCCTAATTCCGTTCTTAGTTCTTATGAACAAATTATTACTGTTCTACAAAAAAATATAACTTGTAGTCGTATTCCGATAACCGCGACAGCTATAATAGATATTCGACAAGAAATAGATTTTAATATAAAATTTCATAACATTAAGAGCAGACAGCGGACGACGTCGTCTCGCGTGCTCTTTTCATGCGTGAGAACCGGTTTCATTACAAGCGTGTTGCGTGCATCAACCGGACAACTATGAGTTTTTGCACGCAGTCCACAATGTAATTGAGGCAATAACTTTTCCCTTCGTAATCAGAATGGGTTGCATTGTATTGATTGTTTTAACATTACAAACTCTATCATGTGGCAATAGAAATGAGAATTAAATGATTGGTGCTATATTGAATGATATATGAGTGTACTGACGGTACTTTTGTTGCACCTCAATATTTTAGAGAAAATTAATTTCTAAGGTTTGATGAATACTAAAGATACAGCATGATTGATTTAACTGCAATGAGATCTGGAGTTGTCAGTTTGACAAAGAGAAGAAATCAAAATATCGTACATCATAAATTATCTTTCTCTATATATATAAATAATAAATATAATAAAATAAATAAGAGGTTTCCATGTCTCTATTGACTCATCACCATATCTCTGAAATATTCCTTTCGCGACGTAGAGGTCAACTAAGAACGGTTTTTAAGAAATTCCACCCGTTGCGGACGGCACAAAGTCGCGGAGCCGGCTAGTGTAATTATACCTACGATACCAGCCGATAATCATAAAGTTCTTACCGCATGTTGTCATGGCTTTAGAAAAGGACAAAGAGTTTCTTTCATCCCAAAAATAAACTGTTTTCACGAGATATGGAAAAATATAACCTTCGTTTACAATATCAGTTCCCATTGCAATGTTCATGTTGTGACAATAACTGTTAGACATATTTTACCTATAATATCAAGTTATTATACAACGCATCAAATTACAAAAAAAAAATACAGCTAGGAACTAATAAACGAATCCGCGAGCAAAACATATTAAAATAAAAGTAGCTCTACTAAAATATAAATTACATAAAGCATTTCTTAATCCCGTTTTATATAAAAGGGGATTCATACATTGCATGCTACATCTGTTAAGAGAGCACATCTGCGTGCAATATATTGAACAAAAGAAGATCCTTATCCAGATCATTCGGTCATTTGGATTAACGATTTCAAACAATGGACTTCCCTTCCCTTTTATAAAACAAAGACCGGTTTTTGGAATACAAAAAATGTTTGACACAATACATTTTCACAAAATCATTGTTAAGAATTTGGCTTTGTCTAGTAAGGACACTAAAACGAATCCAAATCTGAATATCGTAAACCATAACGTGTTCATGTAATTGTGATTGATTGTGTGATTTTTCTAGAAGTTACCATTGTGTATTAATAAAATAAATATACGCTCACGCCCGTAATCAGAGGGGTAGGCAGAGATTATGGATTTCCATTTGGCGCGGTCCTGGCACACCTCTCTCGCTTCTTCTACATCTCGCTCTCTACATCTACGCATACAAGCTCGTCGGTTACGGGTACTCCTTATATCGTCCTTTTTTACTATGTTACCAGTCTAATCGATATAAGTTCTCCTAGGACGTCCCCTACCAACGCTGCCACTCACTTTTGCAACATGAATTTGTTTCGTTATTCCACCTTCATTCATCCTTTCAACGTGGCCCTTCTTACGGGTGGACCGATGACCTCATTAGAACAACAGCATCATACAATACGGTGCACGAAAGACCGCATACTGTAGAAGACATTGGGAAAGGCCTTTGTCCAGCAGTCGACAGATACAGACTGACCATGATGATTACAATTTCGACAATAGAATTTCCTATTTGATTATCCACAGTAAACGTAACGAAAATATTTTTCACTTCAATATTTTCTTACATAACTGCAATACGTATTTAGTTACATGCAATAAACTTACAAACACGTAAATTCAATAAACGATCGTCAATATTATTTGAATAGATGTTTATGAGGCGTGTAACAATTTGATCACAAGGTGTTAAAATTGTATGTAAATCTTTTTGTCATTGCAAAACTAGACACCGGAACAGCGAGGAATAAAGAAATATGCCTTGTCGAAGAAATCCTTCAAACAAGTAAACAAAGGTAATCGTTATAAAATATAGAACTGATTGACATTCAATCAAATTAATTCAAGCATTGTTATGAGACAACGAAGGAGCTAGGAATACGAGACGATGTTGCGCATATTAATTACTCTTTGTTTCATTAAGGTGTAGTAAACAGTTCCGGGGCAATCGATACTAATACAAATGATACTAGGAAAACTGCATAAGATCGACAATCTCTACATCGGCCAAAAAATTAAATTTGGAAGTATATTTTACTTTGACCTAACGGTACTCACATGAAAAGAAAGCAGCAGTTGAAAAAGTAAAAGATAAAATAAATTTTACCAGACTTAAAAATGTCGGAAGACCGAATACTACAAAGTTCCTGAATGGCGGCCAGATAATGGAAAGAAATCATTGTAAATTTATGAGTACAATGAAAATGAACTCAAAAACATTAAACTTGAAGAAAATATGCGTACGAATACTCTTGTGTTGAACGTACGTATGTGTTTTATAAGAGTGCAATCATCCCTACGCGATAATAATCACGTAGGGTATTGAGTAATACGATGAAGGCCTATTCGTATTAATATTTAGTGTCAAGGACAAAAATTCGGTGCGAGTACTTGAACGAAGCAGACGTGTATTTAGTTGTCTCTGTACATTTTTAATTCCTGTGCACTTCAAAAATATTCATTAAGCCTTAAGTAATAAACTTGAATTTGCAAAAATTATGTAAATTGCATTTGTGACTTTAAAAACGGATCGATAGCCAAGAAACTGCAAAATGCGACACAAGAGGCTCCGCTCACCCCCGCGTGTAAAAAGGACCTCCTCTGATTTTTGTCTCGCTCGCCAACTGACGCTGCGCGTGCTCATACTCTGCAGTGACGACACTTTTAACGTGTGGTACAAAACATGAGCGTTAAGCGTTAACCACCTGGCACAAGCAGATCACTAACAAATTTATCGACATCGATGGGTGAGTTCTCATTGAAAACCCTTGTTGTGACTGTGCAATAGAACTACAGGATTTTCGCCAAGATATATTTGATATACTTCAAAAATTCACAAATACCCAAGAAGCTACAATGAGCTACATGCGTGAAAATATTACCGAAATGAAAACTCAGTTGGGTGAAAACTTCGTTCGAAAACGAAAAGTTTCTATCCAGAGTTTGAACAACGAGCAGATATCTATTAAGTCTCAAATACCATATCTCACTCTCAAGACGACTACTACGGACAGCAAAATTCAGACACTGGACGCGGAAATCACTGTACTGAAAAATAATTATATCGCAAGTGTGCCTGAGTCCCGTTTTGACGAAAACATCATGCACGTACTCCAGGAACGGGCATCCAGAGAAAAAAAATATTATCATGGTGGGCATACCAGGGTGTAAAACACCAAACATTGATGGAGGTCGTTCCTATGATGTAGCTGAGGTATTTAATATAATAAATAATTTGATCCCAGATTGCCCAAGCCTGCTAGAATATTTCGGCTTGGAAAGTATAAACCAAGGAAAAACCGCAATATTAAAGTTTGCTTCGCGTCATCGCATACTACTAAGCTCCTGTTTCGCAGTAAGGACAAACTTCAAAGTGGTATTATGTGCAGATCAAACACCCGCACAGCAGCATCATATGAAAAAACTTAAGAACGAGTAAGCACAAAGAACTGCAATTATACTCACTACTACATCAGACCTGACATCGTCGGAGGGGGTGTATCAATCTTTGTTCATAACAATTTGGAGCATGAATTGACAGTATCATCGTATATAGGGGGAAACAACTACCTATGAATACACCTTCGCAAGTATGCTCTCAACATTGGGATTGTGTACAAGCCTGGGCACTCGATCTTTAACGATTTTCTATTACATTACGAGAAGCAACTTCTACATAAAAAGAGAACTATTATCTTTAGAGACACAAATGTGGACTTAATAAGCTCATATAGTACAACGAGACGTTACAATACTATGCTAACAGAATCTGACTACAAAATTATCTGAATTTTGGACAAAGTATGTCCAAAATTTTGTACTCGTGAGACAGATACGACAACAACAATTATTGATCATGTTTCAACGAACTTAAAACAAAACTATTTTCACATGGCCATAACCGACTCATCTTTATCAGATCACAAAAATGTATACGTTGAGCTGAAAAGAGTAAAACCCCCGCAGAAACTGAAAGTTCAATATGAAGCTATAGACTTCCAAAATAGTTAGTAGTATGTAGTTAAATCTACAATTTTTTAAAGTCAAAACAGTCATTGACAAAGCTAAAACTAAAAAATACAAAATTATTAACCAAGCTCAAAATGAATGGATTAATCGAAAAATAATAGAAGAAATACGCTATGGAGTAAACTAAAACAAGACCCAAAAAATGAACTAAAAATAGATTACAAAACTAAACGAGACAAGCGGGCACAAACAATCAAGAAAACAAAAGAAGAATACTTTTATGGAGAATTTACAAAATGTACAAAGAAACCCAAGAAGATGTGGAAACTAATAAATACCCTTCCAAATAACAAAACTAACACTAATTGCTCCCCCAAACTTAAAAT
>JWHW01031529.1:117526-148358 GCA_000931545.1 Papilio glaucus | reverse complement strand
GAAAGCGACATCACTATAAAATACATAAAAGGGTTGCCGAAAATCGTTGCAACCACCGAAACAAAAAACTAAACAGTTCAAATCCTCCAATCGGAAAAAGCCCAAGTATTAACAAACAAGAGCATAATACCTATCAAGTTCTTAATAATTACCAGACTGTACTCGCCAGCAAATCAAGCCTTAATTTTTTCTTCACTAATATCAGAAGCATATGCAGCCCAGGTAAATTTGATGAACTCACTTGTGTACTCCACTCATTTAAAAAATGTATACATGTTATCCTACTAGCTGAAACATGGGTTAGATCAGACAATCAAGCTCAACAATTCCATTTACAAAATTATACTCACTACTACAACATTAGACCTGACATCGTCAGAGGTGGTGTATAAATCTATGTTCATAACAATTTGGAGCATGAATTGACACCTTCGCAATTATGCTCTCAACATTGGAAATGTGTACAAGCCTGGGCACTCGAACTTTAACGATTTTCTATTACATTACGAAGAGAAACTTCTACAGAAAAAGAGAACGATTATCTTTGGAAAACAAATGTAGACTTACTAAGCTCTGATAGTACAACGAAACGTTACAATACTATGCTAACAGAATCTGGCTACAAAGTTATCAACAAAGTATGTCGAAAATTTTGCACTGGTGAGACAGATACGACAAAAACAATTATTGATCATGTTTCAACGAACTTAAAACAAAACTATTTTCACATGGCTATAATCGACTCATCTTTACCAGATCACAATAAAAATGTATACGTAGAGCTGAAAAGAGTAAAACTTCCGCAGAAACTGAAAGTACAGTATGAAGCTATAGACTTCTAAAAAATAAATAATGTAGTTAAACCGACAAATTTTTAAAATAATACAAGCGATTATAAGTGCTTAGACGAATACATCAAAACAGTCATTGACAAAGCTAAAACTAAAAAATACAAAATTATTTACCAACCACAATATGAATGGATTAATCGAAAAATAATAGAAGAAATACGCTATGGAGTAAACTAAAACAAGACCCAAAAAATGAACAACTAAAAATAGATTATAAAACTAAACGAGACAAGCTGGCACAAACAATCAAGAAAACAAAAGAAGAAAGAATACTTATGGAGAATTTACAAAATGTACAAAGAAGGCCAAAAAGATGTGGAAACAAATAACAAAACTAACACTAATTGTGCTCCCCCAAACTTAAAATCTGAAAACGCGCTCATGACTACGGACCCCACAGAGTTATGCGAAATTTTTAATAGTTTCTTTAGAAATATAATTATTTAATAAAATACCAACTAAATTTCACAACAAAAATAACATATATACTTTATCTAACTTCAACCAACACATTAAACATAAATTATCTGAATTCTCTCCTTGCACAGTTGACGAGATATCCAGAATTATAGAGGCCTTCGATCCCAATACAAGTACAGGAATTGACGGTATTACTACCAAAGCCCTAAAATGTCTCAAAAGTTTTATTATTCAAAGTTTAACAGATTACCTAAACCGACTTTTAAGTGATGGGATTTTCCCAGAAAATTTAAAAGTTGCAAAAGTTACTCCAATATACAAATCCAGTACAAAGTCAGACCCTGGGAACTACCGACCCATTTCAGTATTGCCAGTACTATCTAAAATTTTGGAGAAACTAATACATACTAGACTATACGACTACATGACAAAAATAAACTTTATTTATGATCAACAATATGGGTTTGGACTTAATCTAATACACTTGGTGCAACGATTGACTTGATAACGACAGTAAAAACAAAGATTGATACAAACAAATTGGATTAGGAATCTTTATTGATTTAAAAAAAGCTTTTGACACGGTTATCCACATAATTACGACTATTTCAAACCTTCAAAAACTATTTATAAAGAAACCAAAATCCTCAACGTCGAGCAACTTTACACGTACAACAACATGCATTGTTATATATAAAATTAATCATAAACCCAATTATTCACATATTACGTTTACTACAAAAAAGACCACAAACAAACACAGAACACGTCGAGCTAGTCACTTCATATTACCTAATATAAGAACAAATTATGGCAAAAATAACTTAACGTATAGGGGAGCACAGATATACAATAAACTTCCAAAATACGTAAGAGAAGCGAATTCTCTCAGCAGTTTTAAAATAAACTATTTAATTATATTTATAATAATGAAGCATTATATTAACTAAACTTGCAAATTATTTTCACTTAGACCACCACCCAACAACAGAATGCAGAGAACTCGCTTCTTAGTTAACAACACATTTTATTTTTCTACCCGCGCACCGTTCTAATGTAATACAAATTAAATTATTGTTGTCATGTAAGTCACTTACATTTTTTTTTTATAAGTCTTAATGGTCTTTTTATAAGTCTTAATGGGAAATAAAGTTCATTAAACTGAAACCGAAAATTTAGCACTAACTTATCGACGAGTTTCATGCGCTGTTGAGATAGAACAAAAACAAATTATAAGAACACCTTATTTCTACAATTACAAGTATTATTTGAGAATCGGTACAGCGACAATCGCGACAGCAAATTGTTACTATGAATCTAATTAATGGTCGGACAGAATTCTTTAAAATTTAACGAGCTAACCAAATAAAACTCTAGATAAAAGAACAATAGACAATATAACCGCAAAATTGTGATATCGTTTTGAATTATTCATTGTAACTTACGAAAATGTTTGCTTGACAAATATGCGAAGATTTATTGCACTTCATTATTTTCTTACTGTTCACGAGTATGGCTGTATGACAGTCCTGGTTGACAGCAAAGAATATAGTTGACTGTGTTTATTTTCTAAAGAAGGCCTATAAATGCTTTGTGGCATAGATTGAAATAGGTTACAATACAAAGAATAATTTCACGCGGGTATTTAATGTTACTAAGGAATTGACCTCGTTCCTTAGGTTGATAAGAACGGTTAAGAAAAAAGAACAAATATTAAGTGGTCCGAAGGCGTGTTTAATTTGCAAGACACAACTGTGCATAACAGTATTGATGGCTGCTTTGATGTTCGACTTACAAAAGCGAGTCTTTATTATACTAAATCTCGATTACACATATTAAATCTTATTAAACAATTATTGTGATATTTAAGCCAATTTACATAGAACAATTACTTACTTGCATGAATTATTCCGTGTAATTAAAAAAAATCATGTTATACATTTTGTAGTTCATCTACAAACTGTGGATTTATTAAAATTTTAAATAGCCAATTGAACGGTTGTGAAATCATTAAAATATACACAAGTATGTCCGTTACTCGCTTACTAACCGCAATGTCCTTGCAGTGCGGTTTTCGACACATATCGCCCACTGCCCACATAACAACACTGTTTAGGAAATGGCCTGTGCCTTACATAGTTCTCTTTGTAACTTAGTACGGCTGACATTTTGGTAGAACGTAACGCGTCTATATTATGACGGAAATTTTAATAATAATAATGATAAATTAGTTATCGGCAGACAATTTCAAAATTAATTATTTTCTTACTGTTCTCGCCGAGCTCGCTAAACTGCCTTACGAAATTATCAATCATCGCAGGTATTTTAAATCGAAACATAAGTTGTTTCGTAAGTAAGTAAATGTATGCATTTACTTAACTACTTTTGCCTTCAAAAAATAATCTATTCCCACTAGTAGTGTAATCGAAAATCAAAAACAGATGTGACCGGTACCCATAAAACCCTAAACAAGCAAATGAGATGCATTGAGATCCTTTAATGGACAAACAGATAAAATGATATCCATTATCTCCCTTTTGGATCATGGTGGATGAATGAGGATCAGGAGACTACTCGACTGTTTCAATACTTCAGTGAGGTCGTTGATATGGGTCCAGCACCGTTATCTGACGGCGCAGCTGGTGTTTGGCGTTTGGCATTGAGACTGGCTGTTCCCGTACCAGAAGACCGACCATGCTGGGAAAGAAGCACGACATTTCGCTGTACAACCTGTACCAGTAGGGACGCGACAAGGGGACACGATGTCGTTGGTCATACTACCAATTGCCTAGATTTTCTGCTGGCTACCGATCCAGACAGATACGATGTTCAGTTACTTCACTTTAAGAAACCTCCGATCACTTGACAGTGATTTTTTAAAGTGAAGTAACCGCCGGACAACTATATCCGCGGAGTACGATGAATATTACGATACAACGCAGCAGGGTGAGATCCTTCTTCTAATGGGATTTGTTTAGGGATGCGTTTGAAAACAACCCTTAGAATTTGCTCTTCAGCGAGCGTGAATATGTTAAAATAGACCTCCTTTTAATGGAGAAAGCGGGTGTCGCGCGTCGAGAGCAGGATGGATACTATACAGCAGTGGTCATGGCACCATCTATTCGTATTTCGATAAAGGTACAGTCACATAGACATAACCTTTATCCTTATTAGGCATGACTCAGTGTGTAAGTTTGACAAAGGCATAACTCAGTGTTAGTTTGACAAAGGGACAAAAAAGCGTATTTGTACCCGCTGCTTGTTTTTTCTAGTCCTCATTTACATATGACATATTCGATTCCATTACTCATTATTAGGACTTAAGTCGCTCGTGGTTTATTAATAGGACCACGACGAGATCCTTAAAAATTTTAGGTGGTTTTGTACTTCAACATTTGATTCATGCTGATAAATAAATTTAAATTGCGTACAAGATGAGCGTATGCCAGTAGCACACATGTATATATCAATTAAATTAATCATTGTAATTTTCAAGACAATTTGTATTCGAAAATAAAGGAGTGTGATTCGTCGAAATGTAATTTGGTTCGCAATCATGATTTCAGTTCTGAGATTGTAATGACCGGTTACAGCTAAACCGCACCAGTTTTTATTGGCCCTATTCCCTTTAATAATTTCCCACATAATTACGAAAGCCCCGTTATTATTGATCGTTACGAATACAATATTCTTGTGGAATATTACAATTGATACTTCTTTAGAAATTCCATACATGTTGTGTAAAAATTCCTCGTTTCTGACGGAAATCTTAAGTTTATATTCGTTTTAAATTCCTAAATTTCATTCATTCGTGTCCTCCTTATTAATAACTATTGAGCAATACCAATGTTTCCGACTGTCAATTTATTATCTTCTTCTTTGAGACTTCAAGTTATGGTAAAAATCCTGAATGTGTAAATTTTGCGTATTATAATTCTGTATAGATATTTTACTGCCTGTCCACCCAGCCGGAGCCTCTAAAAAGGCGTTTATTACCGCTCTAGCCAATCATAGATTTCAAATTGCTATACTAAAAACAAATAATTGCCTATTTATTTGCTTAACTGATCATAAAAGTGACTACTAAAGGTTTTCATTGAATTATAACAACATTTTTAATGAGAAATGATGCTATTCATTTGTTTAACTATCACGATTCATGAGGTACAACCTGGTGACAGAGCAACAGACAGACAGACGGACAGCGGAGTCTTAGTAATAGGCTCCCGTGTTAACGAGTACCTTAAAAACTAAGCGACATATCGACAACAATGAGATTTGCAGCATTAATACGAACAGAAAAGAAAAACAAACATAAAAAAGAAATGTAAATATAAAAAAAAAAACATAAAAAAGAAACGTAAATATAAAAAAAAAATCAAACATAAGAAATTAATTTTATTAAGAGCTGCATGTATATTTTTTAAATTTTAAAATATTTGTTTGTAAAACTTTCGATTTCCGACGCGTTATTACTGGTTTCCACATTAACAAAATCATGAGATTGTTTAGAAGATTCATTAGCACCCTTATTATGTAATACATTGTATGAAGTCATTAATCTATTAAGAGGCGAATGTAAGCCCAGGTTTGTCCGCTAAGTGACGAATGGGTTACTTTGCACAACAATCACGCATGTAATTTATTATCATTAACAAATAAATGATCCAAACAATGTTCAGTTTTAGTTATCACTGTTTAATCAACGATTATATTGACTTGATTGATATTGACAGTCAAAATATCATAATATCACGTTCTTAACGACCATCACTGTCAGAATTTGTCACGGGTCTTTTACAAAGCACGATTTACTTTATACTTGTATATAAATAAATAAAATAAGAATAATTTCATTGTTATAAAGTTATTTTGCAAACACTTGCAAGAGCAAGATTAAATATAAAACAAAAATGATAAAAAATAAAATTGTACTGTCATATGATGTAAATATCTTATGTATTTATATTTACTTACTTCTTAAGCATGAAGGCCTTGCTAAGTTCTTTTAGAACTGTTGATACGATAGCTCCTGCCGCTGGCACTGCTAGCACGGAGGCGTCCATGCATGCTGACAGAGCCGCTGGAGCAAGAACTCCGAGTCGGCTCAACCTGGCACTGTCTTTTGACATCACTTCAAATCACAAGTAAAACTAGTAAGAGTAATATATAAATAGTATTTAATATATAGTAATAACGGGCACAAGTCAAAACACTCGCGAAGGCATAGCCGCTGAGCTCACTCGCTTACTACCGCTCCGCGCGCGGTTTCACTCACTAGTGCGAGATCTGGTCACACCGCTTGTAATACTGGCCTGATGGGGTCACCGGTCTATTACGATTATATCGAATTAGTCATCTAATAACAAGTCATACATTCCGTATGCATTCATATTAAGGTGCCCACTGAAAAATACTGACAGTATACTAAAATATATATTTGAAAGAGTTTACATTAATTTAATATAAAAAGTATTAATTTGTAGAATTCGCGCGCAGAAACTATGCCGATGGCTACCCTTGCTAGCTCTTAGCTATGCGCCTAGTCGGGAGCGCGACTAGGCCAAACCGGGTCAGGATCGGCAGTTGGGGGAGGGGTAGTCACCGGCAAAGATTCCGCGCGAGTACTATAGTAATAATTAAACCTAAATCGGGCAGAACAAAAATGCTAAATCTTCATTCTATCCAAGATTACATATTTTATTTATTATATTTGAATAAAACATACAGTCTCGGAAGTTACATTTTTAATAATATATATGTTTACCTAGGGGTGGGAAAATAATTCCCTGTGCCCAAATATGGGTTGAAGTTTTTATAGTATAGTGATAGAATATTAGGCTGCCCGCATAAAAAGACTAGTGGTTGCTTTGTTCTAAATTTGAAATTAGACAATTTTCAAATTAAAACCTAGACTTTTGTGGTGCTGACCAAATTTTTTGTGTAAAATTTACTGACCATTCCACAAATGACATGACAAACTTATCATATATGTTACATTGTTATGAAATAAAAGAGCATCTTAATACCCCGTTATTATTAAACGAACTAAAATCGTTGAACTATCTTCACATCTACTTTTACAACTGGATTACGACCTATAATTAATTTTTACTTAATCCGTTTTCCCCATAAATAAAGATATAAATTTGTGCAACTGAATAAAAATATTATTTAAATATTTATTAATTATACTGATGTATACATGTTATATCAAATTGATAAATCCAAGATAAGGTTTTGGTTCCACAAATGGTAAGGAAAGAATTGTAATTTTTTTTACAATTCTTACTCTTAGTCAATATCGAAAAGTTCACGACGATAGTAGAGCGGTTTAGCAACGACCTTGTTTTGCAGTCCGTATTAACCCTGAACCACGTTTCTATTAAAAATACGGTCCATATAATTTTTTTGCCACCGTTACCACTGTGCAGTGTCAGTTACCAATGCCACCCTCAAACTCCGGGTATTTTGTACTATAATGGAATTTGATTTGCATGCTAGTGTATTCGAATCCAAACCGGCGTATAATGTTTTATCGGAGACGGCTTTAGTTAATAACGATGTTGTCAGTAATCATTGCAGTAATATTCAATGTACGCTAAGGGTTCAACGAGATATTTGCGATATAACGAGGGTCTGAAATTCTAAAAACCATTCATACATATAGATTTGTGACACATATTCAATCCAAGCGTTATTAATACCCCTATTCAAATTACCCTCGGTTCCCTCCATCATTATGAAGGGGAGAAAATAATAATGATTTATCCTTGGAAACCCCAGGATACATGTGGAGCCTATGATTATAAAAGTTACGATGCGGGTTTCACCAAGCCGATAAAAATGTACTCTATTTGTCTAAAAATGAGTTTATAAAAGTTTTAGTAAATTCAGAATTACTCGAAAGATGAAAGTATTCGACCAATGTGCTGCCACCTATGATCTCGTACATAGACGTCACCACTCACTGCAGGACACAGCTCTGAGTCTCTGATAGATTGCATCAGAATGTACACATTGAAAATGGCTACATTACCCACTCACCGTTGCGGATGAAGGCTGCAATTGACCGATCGAGCGATCAGCGGGAGAAGCCTCCGATCAGCAGTGGAAGAATGTCGACTGAAACTAACGAAGAATTGAACATAGCTAAAATATCTTTATGTGAACCTTGTTTCCTTACATTGCGAGTAGTATGCGTTACATATGAAGAAGTGTATTCAATTTTCAGCTCTATGCGAATGAACGAAAACTGAAATTGTCTTCTAATTTTAACCGGAAGCAGCTCGGGAATCTATATCCACAATACCTGTAAAACAGATATAGTTATTTGGCGCGTCGTATACCAGGAAACCATATCATTTAGGAGACATTTCAGGGACTGCGCAGACTCCGTCCGTTATACATGCTATATGTAGTAACTTTCAATATATGGAACGAAGCTCTGCCGTAGAACTTTGACATTGTCGGAATCTACAAATAAGCACATATAGTTAAATGGCGCGCGGTACACTAGGCAATCATAACATATAAGAGATACTACATGGACTGCGCAGACTCTGTCCTCCGATCTCACTTCAGATACTTTGATTGCGAAATGTACGTATCAACTACAAAACTGATAAAACGTACCTCCGACGCGCTGTTTTACTTAACGGAGGAATAAGACATAGAAAAATACTTTGTTGATTTTTTTCTTATCTTACACTCTTTTGTTTTGTAATACCTAAATTAATTTTATACTCAAATATTTTTTACATTTTTTTGCCCACGGCATCGCCGCATTCGTTTCTTGTCGTCGTCGCTGATTTTTTTTTATAACAATGCGTATAATAACTTGAATTGTAATTAAACGCCTACCAGTTGTTATTCGTTGCCGTGGTAATGCATATTATGTCACGTAACAAAATGTCAAACAGATTTTATTGTACTTTGCTGTCACAAGCTGTATGATTGCACTCGCTTTGCAATTTAATCTAACCGCATTGTCCAACCTAAGCTCAACCCTATTTAATATGATTGATCATATCAGATTTGAGATCAACTTATATTGGACCCTTTATTAGGAAATGTTTTCGTAATAACAGAAAACTCTGTGCAAGTCTCTAGGCCCAGTAATTTGGGCTGTGCGTTGACATATCCATCAGTCTGTTGCTTCTTTTATATAATATAGATAGATGTGCTTGCGATGGTAAGGATGCCTAAGACAAACTTATGACCAGCAGATATGGGATATAAATATTACTTACATTTGTATATAAAATTTCCCATCTTTAAATATTACTAATTGAGATAAAGTCACAAAATTTACTTAAACTTTAAAATTTTAAGTGCGTTATTTGCAAAATTATTTGTTTATTTCAATTAAAATAAAATAATTATTTGTTTTTCAATAGGTTCTTTTAAAATACACCCTGTATAGTTTAATATGTCGCCAACAAAGTAATCGATCTGGTATATATGTGAGGCATTAACAGCGAGCTGAAGATGGTAACTCTAGTTGAGAGGAAATACTTTAACACTAATATAGTATAAATATACTGTACGACAATAAATTACAAAAAATTTTAAGAATTTTTTTAGCCAAGACGAACGGACTAATTTCTTTATTTTATTTTAATCGAAGTTGTAAAGAAACAATAGTGTAAAATAAATTTAATCTATTAAAAAATAAGAATATATCGTTAAAGCAAATCCTATCTAAAATAAACCCATATTTATTTGGCGCGCCTTTTACTAGGGAACCATATTACTGAGGATATGTTCCAGGTACTGCGCAGACTCCATCCATGTACTATATTTACAATACGGTTTGTAGCTCTACTAGAACTTTGACTTAGCGGATGTTTGGCTAAACATTGCGACGGTCATTAAGTTTATATTTAAGCATTAGAAGCGTGTGATGAATGAAAAGTATATTCTACTTTTTTAAAGATGAACAGCGGATATATTGGTGAAAAGATGACGAGACTTTGGTCACGTCATCACGATGTTTCTTGACGAATACACGTATATTGCCTATTTCATATGGATCGCAGATGTCTGATACCACGTAATGTCAACAACTTACTACCTTTGTAGTACAGGAGCCGACGTTTCTAAATTCGTACATCCTCGAACGTCATGCGTACCTAATGGATTTTGAAGATTAGATGGTAAAAAGAAAGAAGGTTATGTGACATTTTTACTTTTAGCGTTCGGGAAAGGTCCACAGTCTTTATTTACGATTCTTATTACTTCGGCTTGTTGAAATCGTCAGATTATCTTATTACGTTATCTTTAAATCCTATTTCCTTTAGAATAAAATAAATCCTTTAGAAAAAAATTTGCCGCGCTCCAGGATGTCCAGGTGACGGATTTGTATAACAAGTTTGTGATTCCCGCACTCCTTTGCTTCGCAGTCAAATCGTCCGATTATTGAAATGCACACTTATAAGCATGTTAACAATCCCTTTATCTTAATCTGTCGCACTCAAGTATGTCCGATAATCGATTTTTTTTATCAAATTTACCTACCCTAAGCGTGCGAATCAACATGACTAATTTGTGGTGTAGGGTACTTGACAGGGTCCAAAGTACCGAAGTAGTTTATGTTTTTGAATATCCGAAGTACCGAAGTATTTACTTTATTTTTGTAATTCATAGAACACTGCACACATTTTAGTAGCGTCCAAGAAAAACAAAAGTAATTACTTATCATTGCACATTCCCATCGGGCCTTGACAATGTAGTTACGTGATAAGAATACACAGCGGTCGGTCGTACCAACACAACGACGCACATTATGCTACGGATGCCATCATCTACCTAAAGAGAGGTCACCTTGGTACCAAACGTAAACCACAACGTAATTGAACACTAATTCATTTCCTAGATTTTTGGAGGTCGAATCGGACATTCTGCGACGAGGAAAACACCAAAAACTTCTAAAGCACCTCACATCACATCATTTAAATTCGTCAGACTCTTTCTTGATGTTCTACTCAATGTCCAAATATTCTTAATAAAGAATTGATTTGTGTGTACAATGTTTATTATTTTACTAGCTGTGCCCCGCGGTTTCACCCGCCCTGCAAGTTTACTTAAACGAAATGATATTACTTACTTAACAGTAATAATCTATATAATAGTACTCTATTTTATAGTATTTTTATCGAACAAATGTTTGACATGGTTCTTTAAAATGATATAAGTTTTTTTTTATTTATAAACCGATTGAGATAAAACAAACGCTAAATTTTAGTGAAAACCGCACCCAGATCGGTTAAGCCGTTTCTGAGAGAGACAGACAAAAATTCTAACAATGATTGTTTTGGTTTTTTGCGTTTATGAAGGCCCCTATAATAGTTTTTCTCAAATATCTTCCACGTACAGACACGATCATTTACATTTTTATTATATGTATAGATAAAGGATTTTTGAAGTAAGTTTTTTCCATCATCGCACGGGTAGCACTAATTATATTCATCCGATCACTATCCAGTTTATTTTCTTGGAAAATTTGATCTTAATCAGTCCAGCCGTTTCGTAGTCTATAACATACATAACACTTCGCTTTTTATACGTATGCATACATAGATAACTCCTCTTTTCATTTATATATAGGTTTACTTATTTAAACTATTATATTAAACACATTAATGGCCTGGACTACTGTACTGAATATAAACATGTAGACCTTGCACGAATCACCATAAAACACCATGTTCGTCCCATCCATCCTAGAAGCCTACTCGTATACTGCGCCGTTCTTTACCTGGCCGTCAAGAATGACTTAACAGTAATTATTTTAAACTTAAATAACTTTTTAAATTTTAAACTTTTGATTAAACGTAGAAACGTTTAATCAAAGTTCTACGGACAATGTGCTTTGTCTGTTCAAACTAAATTTTGCAATTGTTGGATCATTTATTTATTTATAATTAGTGGTCCGCCCTGGCTCTGGGTATCATAAATATTCATTCGCTTCGATCCGCTATGATTTCTACCACTGGGCCAACTATTGGGCCTACATTTCCTGAAAAATTTCATCAAAATCGGTTCAGCCGTTTAGGAGTCTGTAAGGTACAAACACACACACCGCCTTTTTCGAAAAAGCAAGGAACCTTCTACGGGATTCCACTTCTTGCCATTTCTATCTATACATTATCGTTGATTCCTTGAACTCTGCCGACCTTGGATTTATCGCGAATTTCCTCACAGTGAATTCAAACAAGCACATATACGGGTGGCATCGTGATGTTAATGGCAATTAGGTCGTCTATTATACTGTCTCGTTTTATTTTACGCTAAACAAATAAACTCTTAGGTGTTGTCTCGCGACTGGATCGAGATTGTTTTCAAATCCTATTAAGCCTAGTGTATTAATGTAACATTTTTGTTTCTTTCAATTTATATTTGATGGACAAAAAATTATTTTTCGGATCACCTAAGTAAATTATTTTAGTAGTTTCTCATAAAGTTAAAGAGATATTTTTTAAATCCTATTATTTTTGGATGTTTGTTTCTCTATCACGCGAAAACTACTGAATGGGTTTTAATGAAACTTAACAAATAATATAGCTTATACATCAGAATACATATAGGCGGTAATTTATAACGATATTATGAGAGGTGTCCAAAATATAACAATAAGTGTCAAGGATGAAAAAATTTCGCCGTATGCATGTGCGCTACAACAACCGTTAGAGTTAGATACATGTATAATGGAAATGTTTACCTTAAATTGTCCTACAAAAAAGCCCGCGACATATATCTATATTTTATATGTAAGCTATTATCGCCAAAATATTGAACCATCTATTAATAATAGGGCGGAACGAAGTTTGCCGGGCCAGCTAGTAAAAATATATGTTCACACACTGGATTTTGGATATGCTTCCAGTGTCTATCCTTAATCAAGTTGGTATTCGTTCATTTAGTGGTCAATTTACATTTGTATAGCTGAATCTGATTAAATCTAGTCTACAATATTAATTGATTAATCAAATTATTTAAAATCAATAATGTAGTGCATTATAGCCGCTAGCATCTGAGTTAAAACACAAGTGAAACTTCGCAATTTCAGCATCAATACCTACCCTCCTTCCCGTGGTTGATTCTCTTCCCGATCCAGCCGTACTATGAAGTAATGGATATGTTAAAGTCCAGGAAAACGGAACCATAGACGCTCAGCTGTTACCATTTCGCTAATGATCAATAAAGTTTCTTGTAATACTATTATTACTGATTTATGACTTGATATTGAATAGTTTGTATTATTATACAGATCTGCTGTGACCTCTGAGGGCTGACCTCAATGCTTCGTTAGTAATTATTGGGTCTATGCTGCCCCTTCAAACCTCACAGAACTGTAACGCAAGCTGGTATATATGTAGCGGTGTATTTGTTTAAAGGTTTTAATCATTTTACTAAACCTTATTTACCGCCCACGACTGGTGTTTAGTTCTAACTCTGTTTTACTTATTCGTCCGGAATAAACATCACTATTTATGGTATCATGTATTTTATCATGTATTTAAGCGCCAGCGTATTGTTGAAAATATTTTCATAGCCCTATTTTATAGTGATGGATAACAGCAACTCCCAAACCATGATTTCGTTCCTATTCCGTTCAAATATTTAACTTTGTTTTGTTAACATTCTAGTACCTAATTGCTTAAATTCATAATCATACAAAATGGTAAGGCGCTGTGATATTGATACAGTGGATATTTTTAATGAGACACATATGATTTGATTGTTATATTCTCTTAAATTTATTTTACAAGTGTACAAAATTGATTACTATTAAATATTATCAGCAGGCTTAGATTATTATTTAATTATGTCACATTGTCAGTTCCCATTCGAACCGGTATATGTACTATGTCTGTAATAACAAAGTTTCCTTTCGTAATATTTGTGCAGTCCAGAGACTTCGATCTCTTCTTAGTGTCCTTGGTAATTTCTGGATACATTTCTTCTAGATATTTTTTTCTATACACAGTGTGCATCCAATCATCTGAATTCGATCGCTTTTTGTTCTCCGAAAACGAAGCCTTGGACGAGACTGTACTCAAAATGTGGGCGAAACTGGCATTACCAGAAAACTGGCCCAACTGTCGCCTGTAACTAGTTCTTGGCAAATTTCTTTGCGATTCCTCGCGACGCGCCAGCCAATAGTAGTGCGCAATCGGATCACGTGGCCCCCAATGCCTTGATGGTCTAAAAGACGCTTGCAGCTTCTGTTGACAAACAAGGGTAACATCCTCAAGCAACGTAAAAACAAAAAAATATATTTAAAAGGTCTTCCACCAAGGTCTCATCCTTGTGTGTACATGATTAGGAAAAACAGACATTTTTTATTCATTTCGCTGAGCAAAAAAACTGCATTGCAAAATGTAGCTAATTATTATTTATTATATCAACAATTAAGTATAAAAAATATGAGAGGAGTCCTTGATAATTAACAGAATGCATACCGATAACGCGTCATACTGCATCTGCTTCGCAACAGACACCGCGGCAAAGATGACGAATATCAGGATTGCCATGCCACATGTTGCCACTATCAAAATGGCTTCCCATGGACCCTCTTGCCACTTTGTATCTTCAACCAGCCACATCGCAGTCCACCATATTGTGAAAGATAAAACTATGCAAGGCGCCGCAAACCAGCCAACAACCCAATAGTTTCTAATGGGTTTACCATTTAGGAATTCGACGTCTTCCACCAGTGTTTTTCGACCTATTAAATATGAAACAATAATATTAATCACTACGGATTCTTGGCAGTAAAGCTTGAAGACAAGCTTAAATTACTTGCTTAAGTAAAAATTTAAATGAAAAAAACTCGTAATCTTAATATAAAATATTCGACGTTATAAGGGAAAAGTGTAGCTTAAAAGTGGATTTTGTGACTAGAATTGAGAAAGGTATGCTTCGATGGTTCGGGCATGTTGAAAGGATGAATGAAGAGAGAATAACGAAACAAATTTATGTAGCAAAAGTGAGTGGCAGAGTTGGCAGGGGACGTCCAAGGAGAACTTATATCGATCAGATTAGTAACATACTAACGAAGGACGATATAAGGAGCACCCGTACTCGTTGTATGCATGTATGGATGTAGAAGAAGCGAGAGAGGATCGGGCGTGAGCGTACATTTATTTATTTATTCAACGTAAATTGTTCTGGAAATTTCGAGGTTCAGACTTGAGGTGCTAAGTAACATGGATTAGATCACCCCCTATACCTACACCAATCGAATCGTTCATATAACGAAGTTCTTGGAAGCGATACATGCAAAAACTTAACGTCGAGGTTTGAATATTTTAAAATTGCAAAACAAATTTATACAATTTCAGAATTTTAATATTGAAATTGATAACAATCTATTAATATATTTATAAAAAGTACTTTACCATATATTAAAACAAATGCTAAAACTTCTGCAATGGTAGCAATACTGATCAGCAAAGGTACCACGACGTCTTCAATGGCACTTAAGGCTATCAGACCCCCTGCTAAGGCCGGCAGTGCACCACCCACGCTTGCCAAGGAACATGCAATAGCAATGTATCGCCATTTAGCGCCAGCGTAACGACGACAGTGGTCGAACACAGGATAAAGCAGGGTTATCTGGAATACAAATTATTATTTAAAAATTATTTAATATTTATAATAGGATTGTTTGTCTAAAAGTAAATTATAATGACGAAGAAAAAAGTACTGTTGTAGATAATGTAATTACTATTTCCTTTTTTATGAGAAAACGAACTGCAGATCGCCTTATATTATAATTATCATTGATACTCATGAAGAACCACAACACAGATGAACTGCAGATCGGTTCCGGCCCTCAAGAAATATACTCTTATCTCAAAGGAACTTTGTAAGCTGTATTGGCTTGGTACAAAGTGTCCATCCACAGGTCACATTATAGGTAGGAAGTACCATCCATCGATTCGGTGAGATGATGTAGATGGAATGTGGTGTTCCCACGTGTCTTGATCATCCACACAATCATATATAATTAGAACTGTGCTTAAAACTGCGCTACTAACCATAGTAACAATTCCTGAGATAAACAGGAGAATGAAGATAAGTAAAGGCCAAGCTGTGTTCAATTCTCTCTCGACTGCCGCTCTATATGTCTCGACAAGGACAGCGATTGGGCTGGTATCGCGACCCACGCCCCAGCTGATGCCGTACCAAAACACTAAACCGAACCAGCACGCGGCGACGTTAGTCCCGATGAAGATGATGGATGTCCTAAAACAGTTTTATACAAAAATCAATTCCCGAATGTATGTCCGCGTATATAATCAGAATGGCTGCGCGTATTAGGCTCATTCTTTTTTTGTGTTTGTAATTGTCAGTACAAGGTTGCTATGAAAGAAAAATATTAAAGCGTAAAAGTTTGTACCTTAATAAAATACTAACTTTACAATCATAATAAGATTAACAACGGTATAAAGTAACACGCATATAATTTTTGTGTGACGCAAACTGAGGCAGATAACATATATTTTTTTCCAAAAGGATAGGTACTCTGTTCGAAACATGTTTGGTTTTTCTTCTAGCTGACTTCCGCTGACTGATAACGAACATGTATATAACGGAACATATATTAAAAATACTCGGTAAAGCATAGAAATTGCTGGCTAACTTCAAGATGTTATAATAAATGTTATATAATCTTACCACTGAATATTCGTGTTTGTGTAGATAGAATCACCAGCCAGAATGAGGTATCCGTTAGCAGTCTGCGAGGCCAAGAGAGCTTGTATCAAAGCGCCGTGCCATATTTTGGGGTTGACCATGTTTTGAAGGTTGCTGCGGTTGTAGAATGTGGTCAAACCACTGCCATCTCCAACGCACGAAATAATTATGATGCCCAGCACAAACGCCACAGGTCCCAGTACATAAAGGACGCGCTTCATAAATTTGAAAGGACCCAATAACCTAGAACAAAACGAATTTCAATCGCCGTTCGCCTTCGAATGTGACATTAAAATTATAAACAGTAACACGTTATATATTTATCACAATGCATGTATATATGTAGATTATGTTTGAGTTTGAATTTTATTCATGGCAACATAACTTCTTAAACATTAATTTGCAACGATGTCGAGCATGTACACTTTATTCTTTACCCTATCAATAAGACCATAGACAAGGGATATTCATTCTCTGCTTCGGGCATACGAGTTCTGTGTTCTGACACTATTGTTTCAACATTATGATTGTTGTAAATGAACAAACGTCATTTACCATATATGTCGGCCACTTTTTACATTTCCATCGGAAATGTAATTTTGTGGAAATCGTGATATAAAATGTAGTGAATTTGTTTAATATCGATAGCTAATGTTATATAGTAATATGAGAATTGTTTTCGAAAATATTTTGGAATTACCGAATTTTAAGGTAAACCTTTGTTTACGAAAAACATATCTCGCTGAGAAATAAGGTACATTTGTACATTGAAATTGCCTACTCAGATTAAGAAGGTGTGATAGATTATTTTAATAATTAGTATGTCACTATGCATTCAGTATATCTTACTAAAATGGTACGTTTGTCGTCATACATTGACGAGTTATCGTACGAGCATATAAATACCTTCATAACAGTGTATAACAAAGAGCCATTAAACCAATGTATACTTACGCAAAAGGTAAGAGCGTTGACAGAACGATGACAACCAACGACACCGCCACATAATACTCGGGTTTTTCGCGAACTGGCGCCAGAAAAGTCTCGCTGTAATACGTTAAGAAACAAATCAATACTTGGATTATTAATCTATAAAAATAAAAGACTAAACTGACTGACATATCAACGCACAGGTCAAACTACTGGGCCTACAGACTTGACATTTTGCAGGGATTTCTGTTATTTCGTAAGCGAGCACTAAAAAAGAATTTCCTAAATTTATTCCTAAGAGCTCTAAAAAATAATGTAAGCTGATCCCGGATCTATAAGATCAATCATATTAAATAAGGTTCAGTTTAGGCTGGATAATCGTCGGTTAAATTAAATAGTACGGCGGGTGACACCGCGTATGCTTGTTTAATAACAAGAGAATTTATTTTTAAAAATATCTTACTTAAAACAGGCTGTCGCGTTCGCTATGTAACTGTCGTCGTCATCCTGAAAATATATTAAGAAAACAATATACAATATTTGTATTACGCGCAACTTACACAGTTATTTTCATACATTCGTTATTTTTTTTTTCTACTTTATCATAATACAATAATAATGAGGTGTAAAAGGGACTATCCTTTACGTCATTTTAAACCACTCGTAGTTCCTGTAGGCAATCATGGAGTAGTGATTGATGAGCTAGTAAACCTGCATTTTTGCCTTGCTATGACAAGGTAACACAGACAGTATTTTCCGTGATCAAGTCCTATTAAACATTATATTGCCATGGGCTCTGACTCATCAGACATCGTTTACCATCACGTATACAATTTACCCTCTACGTCAATATTATGCATTAAATAAAGAACCCAAAAACCTTACACATTGATCAAATATTCCCTATTTGATCAATGTGTCAGGTTTTTGAGTCACTTGAAATGGTTTAATTATTAATTATGATTTCTTATATTCGCGCGAATTCTACACATTGAAATTTAACTGAATGATTTTATCGAGTTTAATGCACTACCACATTCTTGGCATCCTGCGATTAATAAAATTAAATCTCAAATCAAGAACTACAAGATCTCAAGATACTGTGAGCATGTTCTGAATAGAAATAAATAAATATGCGCTCAAGCCCGTGACCCAGAGGGGTAGGCATAGATCATGGATTTCCATTTGGCGCGATCCTGGCACACCTCTCTCGCTTCTACATTCATACATCTACGCATACATGCTCGTCGGTTATGGGTGCTCCTTATATCGTTATATAAATTCTCCGAGGGCACTGCCACTCACTTTTGCTACGTTTATTATACGTTTTGAATAGATGAGACCAGAAATAATAATGAGCGCTGTAAACTGGCTTTGCACGTATTTATCAAAAAAAATTAAAAAAAATTGTATCGCCTATGTTCATCAGGCATAATGTAGGATCCTAATGATGAAATAATTTTTCAAATCGGTACAGTAGTTTGAGTCAAAAAAGTAAAAAAAAAAAAACAATCAAATTTATCTCTTTATAATATTAAGTTAAGATACACGATTAAAACCCAATGAGGTTAATTTCAATACTACAAGATAAAACAAATCACAAAATAAATGTCAACTCGACAATTTTGATACTTACAGGTATTACAATATATTGGCATTCCCAAAACGGTATCGAGTTACTCATGGTGTACAATAAATATGTAAACGTGAGCGCGACGTAAACACTCGTGTAGATCAATGCAAGCATCGAAATCAACAATCTAAGATATCCGACACCTGAAATTATAAAATACTTTAATAAATAAAGAAGCAGGAGAAAAAATTATATAATATATAATTTTTTCTCCTGCTTCTTTCAAAAATTATATAATATAAATTATATATAAGACAATCTCGGCGTCTGCTAACGGACTCTAGACTTAGAAGATTGAATTTCTTGACTCAAATTACTAAATACAATACTAATCATTCAGTTTTACGCATAGATCTATAACCTCCAGATTCGACGTTCTATACAAATTCAACGTTCAAAAGTGAAGCTCTATTTTTGCCGTGAATGTTAAACATGAATATATACCAGAATAGAAACGAATGACAGAGCTGGATTTACGAAGTGACCGATTGGAGCCTTAAGGTAACTTCAAGAGTCCCGAATGCTCCACCTGGAGGTATGTAACATTTTTAGTTATACGCATACAAAATCACAGCTCAAAAGTGTTCTAAGCCAGTGACATCATCATTCCAACCATTTCGAATGGTGTAAAAAGTAAAAAAATATGTATTTCACCTTTGAAGAACGGGACAGCTCTCCAAACACCGACGGCGTCTTGCTGGCTCAGCTGCCCGATCGCCAGCTGCAGCAAGGTGATAGGCAGAGCCACCACCACCAAGGCAAGAGTTAGCAGCAAACCATACATGAGTCCACCATAGCGAAACGCGTCGCGTGGCACACGCCAATAACTACTGAAACTGAATGCCACCGCAAAAGTGCAAAGGTGTGCACACACTGGAGGCCAATTAAGCCAAGCCTGAAAATGTACAGATGGGAATTGAAAAAAAAAGGGAGGAACCTTATCGACTGGACTAACTATGGACATAATCGAGTTGGAACGGAGTTCCTTTCTGTATATCTTTTTTGTGTCTTTTATTAAGTAATGAGATGTTTTAAACAATTAATTTTTTACTACACATTTATATTATCATCAATTATAATATGCATTTCAGAATTTAAAAGTCCTCACCTTTAACTTATACGAACTGATGAACATTTTTGGGGCGAATCACACAGTTAAAAGAATCCAAGCATACATCACTGGCCACTGTTAAAATAAGAACTGCAACCGAAAAAACGCTGTAAAGAATCTACAATGCTCCGGATAAAATTGAGATAATTCCGATAACTGTATTTACTGTACGCATCGGTCTTAAAATCACCGATATTCTAGTTATCTGTGTTATCTCGATACAAACTCGTGAAAACTACAAAAAATACGTGAGATATACGTATAGACGGTTTGTTTACACCTTATCTATACATAAATAGACTTATATTTTACAAAACTCTATGCATTAACTGGTTTATCGTTTGAAACACTTGAATGTAACGAACTGACTTAAACTATATTTAATTCGCTTCAATTGCTTAATCAATTAATGAAGTCGAATTTATTCGCGTTGCCGACGACTAACTTTGTCGCGTGATAAGAAAACAAGTATGTTAAATAATTACAATGACTGAAACTTTCGGCTATAAACCTGTTTACACCTGTCAACAAACCAAGTATTAGTCGGTTAAAGTGGAAACCTCGAATTAAGGCAACAACAACGGCAACCGGCAACGCATCTGCAGTTCCTCTGGTGTTGCAGGCGTCCATGGGCGACGTTGATCACCACGGTGTTCCCGCCGCTCGTTTGCCCCCTTCTCTTATAAAAAAAAAATTAAGAATCAATTGGCGAGTATCAACGATTTTTTAAGAATTGTAATAGTGATAAGTTCACACACTTCACATGGTTAATGGAAGACACCATGCGCCATAAAATAACCCAATTGTATGGCCAAAGCTCATGATAGGAGCTGCGGCGACTCGTTAAACCAAATGCAGAAGTTTAAATACACAATTTCTTGTGATTAACTATGATATGAAAGGTAATTTAATCAAAAAATGTATCTTATTTTCTAATCAAAACAAACTTCATTTGAAATACGACAAAAAAGTCTATTGTAACAATTGCTATAAAACAGCTGACAGGCGTTCTAAACTAAAATGGTATATTATTGATTTGGGATTGACAAAGTCATTAGATACTGCCTACACTTTACTGAGCACACATTTTGGGAACTGAACTATAAAAGTATTTCGTAAAAATATCAAATACACGTTGCCTATGCCTAAATACCGAATTATGACTAAATTAATATTTTTTTTTTGATAGATCTTTGTTGTAATATGAAATCAAAAACTTTAACGACTAGAAAATCCTTAAAGTTTTAATGAAATAAAACTATTGTACAACTAAAAATTTAATTCAGTGTAGTTTAATCAAAGTCGTATACGTTCCCATAAGCTTTATTGAAATTTTTCCATAGTTCGTTATTTAAAGTTTTTTTATAATTACACAGATGTTAAATTTTCTTTGTACCCATAATAACACTTTCAATTATCTATTTTCGAAACTCATCATTTCATAATCTCATTTGTATTTTGGAATGTTCCTACTCACAGGGTGTTTATTACAATAACGGGGTAAGTCTTAACACTTTATTCCTATCCTGATTATAATCAAACATCATTAAAAACTTTTGTTACATTCTGCCGTACCCCGTTAAACAAAAATTGTTATAAATCTCATCCAAATATAATTTTATCATACAACGTCACCGAGTAACAAAAGCCAAGAAAATGTAAATCACTTTAGAAATAGTAAGACGAAAAATGTTAGCTTTAGCTTCCAAAGAACCAACCTTAAATAACATTTTATTCTAGCTCTCAACAATACAATTGGTAAATGTTAAAATGGCGGTATAGGTACAGTATTCAACAATTTTGAACAATAATGGCGACTTTTTTTTAAATGACATTAGTTTTAATTGTCATATGTTATCTTAAAATGAATAAAGATGTAAACAAATCTAATAATAAATAAATAAAGAGTTATTTAATTCATTGATTAAATGATAATCTGCCAGGGGTAGCCAACAAATTTACCATTATCGCAAATTCATTGTTGATTTCTCCAAAGGTCTTATTACCAAGATCAATTTTGGTAATAATACTGATTCCTAAAATTCTCAATTAGTGTTAATGTGATTTAGTTTATTGTAATTACTGGTTTTGATAGTAATTTAAAAAATATTGTATTATAGCTTCCTTTTCTACTTTGATATTGTTTTTCATAATAAAAAGATATCGATATTTTTAAAGATAAATTTCGATCTAATTCACGCAAATGTTAGCCACCCCCATCATATAATTAAACAGATTGGCCTAAACACTTGTATATCCAGTATTATAGTAATGTTGTTTTCGTGTTTTTTTCATTATTATGATATACAATACTGTTAATAAAAAGCAAAGAATCACAAAGATGCTTTGTATATGAAAATTACTATATTCAAAACCATTTCATTTCTTTAGGCCATGTCTTAAAAGAAGGACATACGACATTTTATAAATTATAAACTTCGTCGCCATTAAATAAAGCGCCGGTAATCGACTAAAGTTTACAGGATCCATATTCGTTAACTCTAGGCACGCGGAAATAATACATTAAGCTGGTGATACACTTAGGTGACCACAGTGATTATTATTTACATTTAACATGTCGGACAACTACTAATATGACATACGGCGATGCACGTACATTAATTATATATTACGATTATATGTTTGCGATTTACGCAGTATAATATATGTATAAACTAGCAGCAAATAAGTGAAGGATTATAAAAGAGGTCGGCAGGATTAGAAACAAGAAATCTTTAAGAGCCTATCACCTTTTCCTTTTTACGATTATCTGATTTAACCCACGCCATTTAGCAAGTCATTTTACTATTTATATTTAATATAACACAACTTTACGGAAGTATGTGCATCGGCACGTTTTAATATAGAAAAAAGTAGGGTAGCCTGACGTTGCATATGAATTGAACTGAACATTACACAAGATACGTGTTGCTATTGTTTATCTAAAGTGAACAATTAACAACAAACAACACGTATAAATGTGTACTTTTACTCTGTGTATCAGTTTGATATTTCAGACGATAGATTTGTAAATAACTGGATCGTCTATATTTTAGACCAAGTAACATTCAACGTGCGCGTGCGCTGTTTCATTATTGATTCTATGTAGTGCAGGCTCTTTTAATTAATTGAGAAAGGGACATACAACATTAGACAAGGACAGAAAGTGGGGACTCTAGTTTGGGATTAAGCTCGAAGGTAGTTGCTTCCATATACTTAATATACGAGATAACTATTTGACACTGATTGATTAATACACATAGACACTTAATAATGTGACATATTGAATGTCAAGAATATTATTATTATTTAATATTAATAAGAGTTTAATTATAAACCGGAAATGAATCCTTTACTTGTTAAATGTTACGTTATTTTATTATTCAACAATCAATCATTGATTTATATACCTCCAGATACAGTGTCCCATCCAGCAAGGTTCGTAAATTGTAGAAGATTTATTTGCTTGAGAAATGTGATGTTTGTGCAATTTTATTTCTTCAAAACTGGTTTTACACGAACGTCTTAAGACGTGATTTACAAAGTCGCCAATTGGCGACTTAAGTAGCTTCACTATTTACACGTCGATATCTGGAGGTATGTAACATCTTTGCAATCCACAAAAGTAAACCGTCACTCAGAAACTGTGCTAACTGTTGCTTAAGTTATCTGGTAATCCATCTTCCTAACTTGTTGTGTTCCTATTAGTTTTTAATTATTCCCATTGTGTTTCATTACTATTTTATCAATTAACATCTCGCTTAGTAGTGTTAGGTTATTATGTCACGTCATGTAAATCCAATAGGAATGTATACAATCGTATATTTTGTTCTGTATAATCAATTGAAACGATTCATTGCAATTAATTGCTTTGAGATTGCTTATTATACAACTCCTTGAAGTGGTCTGGCTATATTAATAACCTGTCAAATATTGTTAACCTTTCAGAAATAATTGTGTCAAAGATGGCGCTTGCTTTTAGCTCTTTACCGAAGTCAATAGATTTCATGTTAATGTAGTATTTCTTCGTAATGTTTATAATCGTGTATACATTAATATGTCCTGAGAAGTGTCGCAAGAAATTTGCTTAAAGCGTTATGACAGAGCGCTGGCAAAGTGATAAAATCATTTCAAAACTGTATCGCACTTTCCCTTTCTCTAATAAGCCTCAAAATATTAAGACTGTTTCGAATTTTCTTTTTTCACATGTCTCTAAACGAAAATATTAATAAAATTTCAGCCATCGTATTAAGTAATAAACTATTTATAAACATACGGTATAAAAATTATCCGATGGATAATTCTTGCATCGTTAAATAAACTTAATCAATATGATTTACTAATAAAAAATTTTGAAGGACGTATAGATAAATCAGCAGCCTATTTGTCTTAATATATTACTTATGACTCCATTCAATTCCGTTTAAAAATAAAAAAAAACAAATAGTTGAAGTGGGATTCGATTATAACGCTTATTCGTATTAATTATGGACGTAATTACTAAAATGTATTAATAATGTATTTCAAGTATTTTAAAGATTTAAATAAACAAATCTACAATAAAACAACATATCGTATTTAACAGTTCAAATAATAATGTGCACTTTCATACGAACCACTGTAAAGGTCTGTACACAGAGTACAAAAAATAAAATAAAATAAATAACCTTTACAAATGTAATATAGGAATAAAAGTAATTGTACAGATTGTATCACGTTTTTGGTCCCCTCGTGTCCATGAGCGCTGTAAAGTACAGGTTACGTCGGGAACAAAAACTTAAAATAAACGCAATAAAATCCGTATAATTAGTTTTATTTCGTAAACATAATAATATTATTTTCAGGATAGGAAACAGTCGGTAGAATATCTATTGATGAATTAAAATGCCCTCTGAGAGGCCCCTCTATGCCATAGAATAAAAATAATTTTACCATATTTACTTTGATTCTTTGATAATTTAAATTTTGACATTTCACATCCTTTTTTCATAACTTTGATATACACGATGAACGACAAGTGAAACGATGTTACAAGTGAAATTGATAAAATTAGTTTAATTCAATATTAGCATAGATATTAGAAATATACCTAATTATCTACACCTGTTTGACCGCCGCTTTTATACTCGTCGTTCCGTTTATCGCTAAAACAAACAATCCTAAATTCTAAAGGAAGAAATAGTTTAACAATTATTTTACACAAGAAGACCCGTTACATTGCATTCTCATGAACTAAAATAATAAATAAATCTGTATAAATATTAAATCTAAAATATAATACCATTCACTTAAAACATTTATGATGATCAGTTTTGGTGATTTTGGTCGAATTGATTGCGATCATCGCATCGGTGAAAATAATACAAAATAATTGAATAAAACCTATTTTTTCATGACAGTGTTAAGTCAGGCTTTAGTCGCGTGGAATATTTAAAAAGATAGTGAATGTCGGCATACGCCGCAGCCTAGGGCGTACTCTTCGCCGGTAGGGGGATGTGGTACGTGAAGAGGGCACTCCTCTACAGTGCCCGGCAGCTGTTCGCTCTTTGGACCTATAAACAATATTGATATACTTACAAAAATAGAATTCGCAAACTGTCCCCTGTGTTTATCACCACATAGTAACTATACGTCACTAAAAATATAACTAAAAACTTTTTGCTTAGACGTTAGACTAAAGTAGCGGTCAGACGAGATGTCTACGTAGTCTAGGTACGTGCCCAGGAAGCAAACTGAATGTTCTTACCGACAGGGCACTGCGGCAAGAGATGGCGCGGAATATTGGTCACGCGCTGGAAGTCGTCGTGGCACGCGTTGCAGAAGTGAGACGTGCCAAAGCAGAAAAACACGGCCACCTTTAATTAAATATTATTATATTACAATTAACCGTAATAATCACAATTCAACGTTTAATTTTGTATCAGCGGAATAACAAATTAGATTCTTAGATAACTTCTAATTATAAATCTTTAAAATTTATTCACGCGTATAGTCGATTCCGTCGTTATTTATTATTTGTCCGTTAGTCGATTCAGTGAAGAAATATTTGTTATTTTTTAAATATACTTTGGGGTCCATTCCATATTTATGACATTTAGAAGTTCACAGCCACCTTGAAAAGCGCTTAGGGCTACATATCCTTAGACGCTTTTCCACAAAACTGATTATAAGTACGATATATTTTTGTTTGCATTTGAGAATGGCGTAGGGGGTTTTAGTGGGTACAATCCCACATAATCCTGTCTTCCTTATAAGGCAGAATATCTTTAGACGAATTGTCCTCGATTACTAGAACACTTTATGTAAGGTACGCGATTACGTAGGTATTGTAACACTAACCGAGCAGCAGTATCGGCACTTGAACTCCAGGAAGTCGGAGCCGTGCTTGGGACAGATGTGCGCGCCAGTGGGGTCGCTGCAGGCGCCGCACACTAGCTCCGCGGGTTCCCAACGACCGTTTGACTCCGCTTCGCACCGCGCTAGCCCGCCAAAGTACGCCTTAAAAGTAAAAATGTTTTGACTACGAAAACAGATTTACGGTAACGAAAGCGTGTAGACCAGATAAGGTCTTGCGCGTATAGATATAACACTATTTTTTATATTATAAGACAGAACATATAAAATACAGTAATACTATATACAAAAATAATAGTATTAATTTAAATAATTGCATAACACATTCATGGTATTCGGTTGTGATTACACATAATAAGTATTTTACAAATGAAGTAATCATTAGCTTATCACTCTATCCTTATTCATATTTAAATCATGCGTGTGATATTACCTTGCCACACTTATGGCACACGTAGTACGCGTAACGCTCCATGGCGTACAATGCGGGGTCCGTGGCTGACGCTCGCGACTGCGCCTCCGCGAGGCCCTCGTACTCTAAGCGCATCAAGGCTTTGCGCCGAACCTCTTCTCGTAACTGACGTATCGGGGCTAGAAGCTCGTCTAGAGTCCAGTGCGACATGTCCTCCTATAAAAGAGATTTATCTTATCAAGGCATTAGAGCTTCGGAAGCTTGTGTATCTTAACCATCCCGGGACCCACTTCAAACACACACAAATAAATAAAATTTAATGTTTAATTACCTTACAAATTGGGCACTTTGAGAATGCGAACGTAATCCTCGGTCCGATCCACTTGGAAGCTAGGACTTTCTTGCAGCAGTGCAAGTGAAATACGTGGCCACACTTCAGCTGCAACAATCGATTTTTATATAAGCTACTTATAATCCTGATCAAATTAAAATAAAACTTCTATTACAATTTAACAATAAAAAAATTATAGAAAAATAATAATCTCATTTGGGGATTTTATAAATTTAAACAATCGCTACACGACACTTAAAGAAATCACGCACAATTGGATGAAATGATTTTCCCTTCGGCATCTTAACTATAATCGATTAAATTCAAAATCTCATACATATATGGATAACGTTGCGTTATACATGTATGTTTATCCAGGGGATGGTAATGAAAAGGACATATTTTATTATGACCATTTGAAAATGGACTTACAGCTCATCCTGGCCATACAGAATCATCTATTGTTTTCCTAATAAGATGTCCTTTGTCACTTATCCTTGAGTTAGTGTACCTGTATAGCGGGCGCGGCTTGCAAGGGATCAGTGAAGCAGATCATGCACATGTCGTCGGCGTCTTGTCGCAAGGGGGCGGCATCTTGCGGTGGCGCGCAGCCGAGCAGGCAAGGCAGGCAGCTCGGCTCGCCGCGCACGCCGCCGCACACATGCCCGCACGATAACACGCGCGCGCACGCCTCGTTAGCTAACTCCTGAACAAAAAATATTAAGTTACGTGGATAGAACTCATTTTTTTTAAATGTATTTTACATGTACTCCTTACAGTACATCATTTATATTTCATTGATTTAAAATGAACCAACGAAGAAGAACTACCAAGCCGGTCGAATGGGAATAAGTGAGCGCTACCCATCTGCAAAGCAAATGAGTTGTAGATGCGTTGCCTACTTTTAACAAACAGGTGTATAGTGTAGAATCAAATAAAATATCCGATATACCTGACACTGTTCTTCAGCACACACATTTCCGATAGCAAGAAGTCCTGAAGTACTGCGAGTGCCGCAGAATCGGCAAGTGCCTGCTGTTCCTTGATAGCCGGTCGAAGTCCCTTCACCGGCCGCGTAATTCGAAGGATCATCAACTGGATTCAATCCTCGAAACTCCGCCAACCCTTTCAGTGTGCGCCGGTCCACCAGTAAAAGAAGCCAGAACAGTTTAGCACGGCCGCAACCCTCATGAATATCTATTCGGATTGCACCCTCTTCTTCTTTACATATCTAGAAGAAAAGTAAATCGACTTCTATAAAGGTACCGCATCTTTTAATTTATTATTTTTGACAGTATCATGAAAAAATACTAAGATATTAATTGAGTGGCAACAGCAATACTCGTACACTAGTCGAACTAAACTTGGCGCACGGCCACGGTGCTAGTGGCTGAGTGTGCGAGGAAGAGGTAGACATACGAGACAAAGCTACATTCTGACAACGACACGCGCCCATTTGGACGGCGAACTATCATTATTACAATAGCTAAGTAATACTGCTTGGGTTAATATTATCTCACCTGTCGCCGATGTGTCCTGGCAGCGCGGTTGAGGTGCAGGAAGCGGTCGCACTCGGTACAGAGCGGGCCGCACGAGCTGCAGTCGACCACCGCCATCGTGGTGCCGTCGTCGTGGTTCGCACAGAACGAAGGAGCCTGAGCGTCGGCCCGCACATCCTTGCTGCTCGTAGAATTGAATCTAAGCAGACAAATATTTCCATATTAATTTTAATTTATATCCTTTGCATCTTAAGTACAGAAGTTTTTGGTAAAATCAATACAACAGAGTGAATACTAGAAAATAAGTCAACGCTGCTTCAAGTAATTATTCTACTTAAAAGTAGTATAGAATAGTTTACGAATAAAACAAGACATGTCTTACAGCTCAATGTAGGACTGTTCGCAGACGCATAAGGCGGAGAGCGCCATCCACATGGTAGGCAGGGCGATGCAGCGGTCGGGGCGGCGCTCGCTTTCGCTCAGCTGCACCACTTGGAGCGCGTACATGGATAGCGCACGCCGAGTCTCCTCCCCCCAAGCCAGTGATACACGCCCCTTTTAACAAATTATCAGAAATTTTCATTTTATGCAAATACTATAAATTAAAAAAAGCAACAGGGGATTCCCCTCAGGAAGGAAGTTCGTCCCATCGTCTTTCTCACTCTCTATCATACATTCTCTTTAACAGATTATTTTTACATATTTGTTTAAAGGCAAAGATTGCAAGTAAAACTACGAATTTATATTACAATATAAGTACTAAAACAAAATGTATTTTTTTTATATTTAATTTCCATAAATTATTATATTAGCCAAAATCAGCAGAATTGCCTGACAATATCTGCTAACTCCTACCGCAACATGCATAAGGAACATAATTCCAATTATTATTTAGGCTAAGCCCTAGCTGCGTCTGTTTGAACACGACAAACTCAAGAACTATCGAAAAGATGTTCATCAGTTCTTCACCAAGACAGTGAGGTTTAGGTTAAGGAACATTCTCAACGTGGTCTCCACGTGTCGATAAGAAAAAAACATTGATTTTACACATGAGAACTGATCTAAAAAGTATAAATTAGCGAGAAACCTATGTTTTACTCTATACCAATACGATTTCAAAGATGAATAATTATAGTTATTAATTAAATAAAAGAATAATTAAACATTTTATGTTATTTTTACAGCTTACCTCAGCCATATCGAGGAGTAATTTTGCAACAGAATGGGCGTGTTGTTTTGTTGTTTCTCCTCTCATGAACCACTTGGCGGGTGGGGTTGGAGTCACGCTGCCTCCCATCGTCAAAGACCCTGGGATCGGTGTACCGGATCCCTTCACCTTTACTTGTATGGTGATGGCCTTAGCCAGATAACTCACAAGGTAGTCCAAGAGTGAGGTCCTAGGTAAGACAGTTCATTCGTTAAGTAAACAGATACATATACCAACTGGTGCCACAAATGTGGTATATTAACAACAGTTTATTGGTACACTCTGCTTTATATTTGAAGTATAAACATTAAGAGTTTCAAAATCGAATTCATTGGCATCAGTATGTGAATCAATCGTGTAATAAGCTTACTAGTTTATT
>JWHW01031529.1:90496-109607 GCA_000931545.1 Papilio glaucus | reverse complement strand
GATCGGTTCGGCGACGACTTTGCTCTTTGCTTGCTTTATTGCTGACGCGCTTCGAAGATACTTCTCGCGGCATTTCTCGCAGAAGACATACCACACTTGGTGTCCTGGAGTCGAGACCGTCGATCCTTCATTATCATGTTAACAATTATAAGATACATAATGGCACTTAAGCACTGTTGAGATAGAAACAACACTTTCGTTGCTTTTGGAGTCTGCTCCTGTCTTATTTAAATCGATATTCATATAATTAGAGATCGTGAAAAATTAAACATTTGCACAACAATACTATTTTTTTTTACACTCCACACATTTTCCGATCGGTCGACCTCAATTTAAATGTATGTAAATAATAATATTATTACAAATAAATTAGAAAAAATGAAATGTCTAATGTATTTTTTAAGAAATGAATTCAAGTCGGACATCGGATTTGACATGCTCCATTAAAGTTTAAAAAAGTCTGACCTTGTGTGAAATGTCCGCATATTGTTTGTATCATGGCGTCGGGGATTGCTTCCGCGCGGAGATAAACGCCGGCGCGGTCGTAACCGGCGGAGGCGGGCGCGCGGCAACCTGGGTGCGCGTGTCGAATGTGCGCGCCCAGCGGCGGCAGAACGTTAGCACCACCGCACAGCTCACATTGCACTGCACACAATTTGAATTTATATGGAAAACGGCATCTGAAGGTATAGAACGTCCATGATCGTACCATACCGTTCATCGCGCTGAATGGCAATGATTTCATAATAAAGCACTATTTACTCAGTGATGAACTCTCTCAAGGCAGATAAGAAATACCTTTTTTATTCTCTATAATTCATACTCGGCCTTAGTTTTCGTTAAAAAAACGTGTAAGTTGGTCAAAGATGTTTTGGAATACCTCTACTATAATAACATTTAACAAGTTCTCCGGTGAGACCAACCTATTGGTGAAATAACTCACCAATTGGCTCCTACACAATGGCTAACAAAACTACAATGTGCAATTATTTTATACCATGGTACCATTTGACGGCCAACTCAAGCACCGCGCGCGCTCATTTAAAATATCAAAAAGCGTGCGCTTCCCCGACAATCCTGTTACACTCTTACGTCTATTTTCACGAAATTGCTCGAACAGATTGCAGGAATGCGCTAGGCAAAGATGTTTCTTACCCATCAAAAACGACAATGTAAAATAAAATTCATTCAGAAAGATAGACACGACTAAAGGTTTATAGTATTTGTTGTCTCTGTCTAATGCCTCCTACCTACACATCTAGGATAAACAGACACGTGTACTTTAAACTTCTTTAAATTGTTCCGGAAGATAGGAATTCTGTCAAACCTGAATACGGCGCCCTCCCCATTGGAGTAGCTTTTCTATCTTTCCTCTTGCGTATGCCACTATATCTTGAATCATCATTTTCTTGTTTTTCCGATGGTCGTTTTTTAAATCTGAAAATGAATAGTAATGATTTAAAAATCATTATAGAATATTCAACAAGTTTTCTAAATTAAAGAAGAAGACATAAATGTCCCTTTGCTCATCAGGAAACATTGGAATTCATTCGTTAATGTGTCAACAGCCTGATCGTGGAAGATAAACACGAGCGCCTTTAACTGTCGCTGTTATTCACTTTTAATAAGGATAAATTCTTTCAACAAAAATTTTAAAAAATACAGAATACGTTAATACATTCCAATAACTCTCTGGCTTAAGTTAAGGTAAAAATATATACCCTGTCATGTGAATTCAGTTCGAATCTAGTCCTTAGGTTTAACTATATTAGGTTGAGTGTGGCTTTATAACGAGTAGATATAAGAAGCAGACTTACTTATCGGTAGCGACTGCAAGTTGGTCGGCGTCATACAAAGTGTCCCACAGTGAAACTAAAGCGCGCATAGCGGGCGGAAGTACGTTCACCATCGCGGGCGTAGAGCCTGAGGGAGGTACATACAATTACTTAATAATTAACTAACACTATTATGAAATAATCTATACCCATTAAAAAGGTAATTAGTGTGTCTAATTTTGTGATGTTTGTTTTGATTTTGGGCTTGATAATTCCAGCTTATGTTAACGGCCTCTGTGATGTGTATACGAAGGTAAAAGTATATTTAGCGATTGCTGTTTATGTCTAAGAATTTTTTTATTGTTTTTTTTTGAGTTTATTGACACGTCGATTTATCGAGCGACGTCCAAATTCATGGTAATTTTCAATATCCTGTCTGTGCTCATTGACTTGACAGTGGAAGAGCCTGCAACAACATCTGTTGCACGAATGTACTGGCTAGTCCTGTGAAATACCTCACAAAAGACAGGCGTAAAGTAGAAGTATTCTGCGTTTCGTCTGTAGGTGACGTGCCGGGGGCCTAATTCTACTCCTCTGCCCCTTATCATCCGTTACTAATAAAATAAGAATGGGAAGGGGGATTTGACTGAAGAAAGGATAAATAGGAAAACTAAATATAATTGTTCTGTTACACGCTCCCTCCCTCTGCTTTGTTTTTTGAAGTTGCATATGGGTGGCGGTCGCTTGAATAATACTATATGCGTTTTACAAGTCTTTCTTAACATAATGATGGTAACCCTTACCACCAGCTTCAGAGCTCGCCGCATCTTCCTCTCTAATGGCTTCAGCCCTGCGCTCGCGACTGGCGCACGCCTCTGTTCCCGAACGTGTCAAGGACTCCAGAGTCGACGGGTTCAAATTCAGGTATTGCCCTGAAAATAACAATGTTACTTACGTACATTAAAGTTTAAAACTATGCTTAAGTTTAGATATTTAAATAGTACCATAGTAATAAGTATTAAATAATATACATAGGTTCCGATTTCCCATAAACAGTATTTCAGTGTAAAATGAAAATACTACAGAGTATATAAAACTGGGGTTATGCCCTTATAGTTTTGGGAATTCTTTATTTATTGTCGCCTACATCATAATAAACCATAAATGTACAGGTGTGTTTCAAAATTGCATGTTTTCGGATCCAGTAGTTTCGGATGTGCGTTGATAGTTCAGTCAGGTTCTTCCTTCATACTGTCACGTCATTCCTAGACATCCTGTATTTAATATGATATAGTCATACCTGAGCTGGCCACCTCTACGGAGTGTCGCTGTGGGCGAGGTGCGGGCGGAGCGTTAGCCGCGCCGCGCGTCACCACGCTCGCGCCCGCACGTGGCAGGCACGGATGGAACTTCAGGAAGGCCGCGCACGCGATCGCATCGTGCACAGCACCTGAAGCAAGCGATTTTTATGGTTTCAAGTATTTTTTATAAACAGCTCTGCGTACCAGGGTATCATAGCGCCAAATTGCCATTATTATTTTTTTTAATGATGAAATTGCAGTGTATAAACTGGTCGACTTCATAACATCACATCCAATGTATGTTACTCGGCATGGAATACGCTACTATGTGCCAATAGCGAATAAATTGAATATTTTTCATAGTTGTGGAGCCAGCAACATCTGGACGAATGAGCCGGCTCGACCGACATACTACGAAGTATTCTGCGTTTCACCTTATAAGCGAGGAGCCGGTGACCTATTCCTAGTTTTCTACTTTCTATCCTTTTATAATATGGAAAAATACCAAGACACACAAAATATTATTTTTTGTCAACCTCAACAGAGACTCTTTTCTCGAAGTTTTTTAACCAGAAATGTAGTACACATTTTTCAGTACTTTTAACAAACCTCCGCACCCGATTATATCGTAAAACTGCGTCCAAATCGACCGGTAAAACAACAACACAGAAGACAGCCGTAAAGTTAAGGCGTACTTTATGCTTTCGTCTGATCAGTGATGTCATGGAGGACGGAAAATGGTTATGTCACTTGAGAATATTTAGGCCGCTTGCTCGTTGCTACCTTTTTAAGAGTAAGACTTTGTGTGTGCAAGACACATTTAAAGAAAAGAAAAGTAAAAAGAATCTAAATTTTCGGTGTTTACCTTCATGCCAAAGGAGCGCAGCGAAGATGCTGCGCATACATTTCGCCTGTGTGGGGCTGATGGCGTGCTTGCGCAGTGCAACGGGGGGCGACGAACTAGGGGCGCGCAACGGGGACGGAGTAGCGCGCAATGCACGAGTCAACGAGCGATCGCGGCTCTCGCTCCTGGAGCTTAGATTCCCTTCATTCCGCTCCTGCTGTAACAATCGTTTCATTAGTCACTATATCTTCGGTACGTCTTTCATCCCATTTATTTATAAATCCAAACAATTATAAATCGTAATTATGAAAGAATAATGTCACGCAAGCATAAAATATTCCTATACTATACTTTATTCTAAATGTCTCCATAGACCCTAAGATTTTTGCATCCTGAGAAACTACTCGTTTCATTGTATAATGTGCGTATATCTAAAGATTGGAATTATCTATTTGTAACAGTTTCAGTCGATCTCTAGAGTACGCCACTGTACCGTACCGTTGGGATTGTGACCAAGCACAATTTTTTCTCCGTAAAAACCCCCTACATTTTAATGCCGTAAGATTGAGTCACAGACTACATGAGGAAGAAGACGAGTACCTCGACATAGGAGTCAAGGAACATTTGGGCGAGCGCTCCTTCAGCGTAGGAGTCCGGGGAAGTTTGCGTGCCGGCCTGCGCCTGGCGACTGTTGGTGCGCGGCTCGGTCTCGGTTTCCGTCTAAAACATCACATCACAATGATATGAGCAAAGATACAGCTCGAGATGGATAATCCGGGGCACAAAAGTGAAGCCACTTTAAGTCGCAAATTGGCGACTTCGTAAATTCCGACTCATTCGTTTCTTTTCCGCCACACGAATACAAAATATCCGTGCTTGTAATTTAAAAAATGATGGTGGTTATGAAATTGTGTAATAACTATACCCCAAAGAAAGATAAGTGTACCAACTTCATATTTAATTATGTAAGTAATTAATTTTATGATGCATCTTGAATATTTTATAACTAAATTTTTTTTCTAAATAATGATGCGACACCATAACATGTTTTAGGTGTTGTCAACTGCATTATAAAATTATAATATATCCCAAAAATAATATGAAATATAATGGACGATAGATTATAAAAGTGTTGTTAAAGTGTGTTTTGTAATTTGATTATTTATTTCAATATTTTAATAAAATCCGTTTAAATAGTCAAAGTATTTTGTTGTTTTTTTTTAATCTGTTAAGCATATTCCACGTTTTCGAGTATCGCTGACATTCGCGTAAACAAAGATGTTAAAGAGATCGCAAAGCAAAAGTAAGTGTTCAGAATTTACTTAATAAATATAAAGTCTTGCGAAAACTATTTTCGTACTAACCTCTTGCTCATTAGCATCCTGTACAATGTCGTCGTGCCTCTTTGCTGACAACAGTTCCTCCCTGTTGCCGTTGCTCTTGCGTTTAAAGCGTCTGAACAACCAAAGCAATGGTGACGTTACGTATCGATAACGCTCTGTGAAAAAAACTTGTTTCGTTTTGTAGTATACTGTTGTTGACTTCACTACAGTCTAATATTAAAATTATTATTTTTTTTTAATCGTAGATATACGTAGAAAAAGTAAATGGAAATAGTTATAGCACTGTTTTTCGCTTGCTGCATGGGTCGTAAAACGTGGCAGTGGCCAGAGCTTATTTCGTTCTCTCTCCCGCTCACGCATCTTATGGGCGGGCGCAGTGTTTTACCTGTGTACTGCAAAGGACGTGCGCGTGCAATGCACTACGTTGCGAGTATATGACTCACTTGTTTTTATCGATAACGGCGTTGCGGCCGCGCAACACGCTTTAGCCAAATTACGACCTAGTGTGCAGCGAGTGAAAACCAGAAGTATAGTACTTGTAATTACCTTGGTGAGCTGGCTGCAGCAACCGCAGCGCCCTCGCCGACCTCATTGCGCGCCAGCCGGCTGCGCTTGCTAGGCTCCGCGCCGAACGGGCTCGACCCTTCGTCACTCTGTACGTACAACACATAAGTCGACTCAATAACTACCGATCAATATTCACAAAATGTTTATCTCTAATAACATCGAACATTCACGACAACACAAAACTTACCTGCGGCCGAAGTTGAAACATTTAAAATTAAAAACAATATTTACGGTAAGATGTACAAGTAATCATGAGTCAGTTGCACGCCTCGCGGAAACGCCATCACAAGCGGCACTTCATAGTTCCAAGGTAAGAGTGGAAGAGCATACTCACCGCGCTGGCTATAGAGTTATGTTGTCGCGTTACTGGTAACCTCGAACTAGTGAATCTGCTCCCGATCACTAGCCTGTGAGATTTGGGTTCGTCATAATTTTTCGCCGCCAGACCCTATATGTAAGGGGGAATATACCAACTTTTTTTAAATGCCAAATACCACCATCATGCATTCTGCTGTTCGACGAATGATGCTCTCGAGTTCGACTAATTACTGAACATACATACAATAAACATCAATATCACATGCATACTCGTATCAATGCTAAATTTTAAATTATTTAGTGAAAGAATTTTTTTTTAATAAAATAATCCATATATTTTCAAAAATAAAAATAGTTTTGAGTAAAGTAAAATCTGACAGGACATCAATCAGTAATCAAGTGTTATTCGGGCTGAACACTTCTTAAACAAAACCTCACTCCTCACCTCACGGATCAGTGTTACAAGATTAATTTATTTGCTACCAATTCGGGTACTATTTTCGATAAAATGCCAATTAAAAAAAAACCAGACAACTTAATTCATCACTTGCGCATTATTAATGAATCATGGGCTGCTCAAAATAATATATATGAAAATACCGGGAAAGAAAAAATAAGTGACATAATGAAATTTTGCTACTATCGTTCTAAAAGAAATATTAAGAGATAATCTGATTTCATTGTTTAGAATTAAGAAATTACACGTTTTATTAACTGAATCGGTCAGTTCATATTGAATAGGTATAGAAACATAGACGTATGTGTTGAAAAATTACGATACGATAAAATAAAAGTAAATAACTTTAATGCGAATACTTAATGATGATGTTCAAGTACAAGCAAGACATTCACGTCGGACTGTACTTACGTCATTGCCCAATTCGATAGAGAAAGGAAATCTTCGGTCTTCATCATCACTGGCATCTGTATTGAAGAACAAACATTATGAATGAATGTTTGAATTATTTTATTATTCAAAGCAAAACAACTTTGCCTCGTTATTCTTTCTTCAATAATCCATTCAATGTTCCCACACCAATGAAACATACTTTTTAATATTTAATCTATAAATCCTTTTTTAATAAATAATAATAATAAATCCTTTTCTAGAATGTTCCCCACTGCAGGGACACAGGCCTCCTCTCCGAAAGAGGGAAGGGGCCGTAATCCACCACGCTGGCCCAGTGCGAGTCGGTTGATGTCACATGTCTTCGAATTTATTGGTTCTAAGACATGCCGGTTTCCTCACGATGTTTTCCTTCACCGTTTTTGAAGCAGTGGTGATGAAATAAATAAACACAAAGTAAAGCACCCGCCTTGGTTCGACACCGCGACCTACAGTACGTAAATCGGGGCCTAAAGCACTGAGCCACCAATACTCCAGTTTCATCAATCCTCTTTTAAGCCACAGTATTTATTTTCAATGCTATCCATTCTACCAAATCAATTTAACTAGTTAATAAAATAAACGTACAGAATTATCTCCAATAAGTGATTTTACCGTTAGTGCCATCTTTTTCCTCATCCGGTTTCCACGCACTAGCTTCAGCTTGAGGGTCGTCGCTCCAAGCATCTGGGATCTCTTCCTCCTACAAAAATCTCATGTTTGTATACATGAAAGAAGAACCTGACTATCTGAATGAACGGATAACGATCGCAGATTAATTTTAATACTATTTAATAGTTTAAAGATGTAGCGTTTCCTTTGTGTCTACGTTTACTTACAATAAAAAATATACCAGTAGAAGCATTTTAATGAAGCAATATTCGATATAGCTGCATCAAAGTGAATAAATATGTGTTCGTAAATGTGACACGAACGCAAGCATAATTACGTAAACTATATAAGTTGGTAACATGGTTTCAAGTCCACGGACAAACCGAAAAATCGATTTTGTTGAGCGATTTGTATTCACATTACAATATTATTAATAAATAAATTAAAAAAAAAATAACTTTGCCGCAGTTTTTATGGTGAGGAAGCGGTGTAGGAATCAATTAATATATTATATGTACATAATTTGATGAACCGGCGAACTTCGTACTACTAGTAAAATTGATTTAATAAAATAAAACGTACCCATTTTATTTTTCGTCCATAAAATTATTGTAAATACTATATATTGATTTCGGAATACAAATAGAATGCCGCATGTTCATCTCACCGCGCTCGCAGGCGCTGTGTATTACATATACAATGTTCAATAGCTTTCACACGTTATTCGTACCGCTAACACAACTGCTTGCACTATTCGTAGCTCGCTGGACATCAGTGCGGTGCATGCACATGAAGTACCTACCTAATGTTACTAAATATTACAGTCAATCAAATCTGTCAAACAAAGCATGAGCATGCAAATGTCGCACGATATGTCCGTCGCGAACGCCATCGTAAATATTCAAAGTTCCACGAGAATGCATTTAAGGAAACTATTTTACAAATGAACTATATGAAAATCTCACGCAACTGTTCCCCTCCCTAATAATAATCGGGAATCGCATCGACAGTACCCCTAGTTACAGACCTACCTTGGCTGACACGGACTCCAAAAATTAATAAGATGATTTTTAAATGCGTTTATTAATACTTTTTAGTGCATTTGTTGTTTTTAAATATTTTTTTTTCAAAATTTTGTGATTTTTAATGAATGTAAAGTTTATAAAATGATTTGAAGATGTCAGGATATGGGTTGACGAAGTCGTTTTAACACAAAACGAGACACCGTCAATATAGTCAAAGTCATTTTTTTTATGGAACAGGGTGGCAAACGATCAAGTGGGTTATACTAAAAGACCGTTACCCATAAGTATCCGCGACTTTAATCCTATTATTCAACGTCACGCCTAACAAATTTCTTAAGGATCCCATCTCAACGGCATTTACTCGTTTAATATGCTTTTCACAGACACATGCAGACTCTTCACTACTGTACATATCGCCCCATTCATTTCCTGCATTCACTCGTCGTTCAAAATCTTTAACATGCCTATTATTTTTAATTGATTGTTCTAAAGACAAAGATATTGTGAAATTACCGTCAAAGATATGCCATACCTGATTTTTATTTAGCATTTTTTGAGATCTACAATTCTTTCATACTTCCTACGTAAGCCAAGAAAGAAAAACTCAACTTTTTCGTATTACGCATTATTAAGAATAACTTAAAAACTACCGGTCGGATCTTGATTAAAAACCACAACACGACAAGCACTAGTTGTCGATTAAAAACAGAATCATCGAAATCGGTTCACCAGGAGCGGAGTTCTGAGGTAACAAACATAAAAAAATATACAGAAAAACCTCCTTTTTTTCGAATTTGGTTAAAATTAGAATTCTCCAAATAGGTCGAGCCGTTTTCGAGGTTTAGTGAGACTAACATAAGGCAATTGATTTTATATGATTTTTTTTGGGAATGAAATTTAATGATATAATGGTCTAATTTCCACTACTAGGCAATCACTAGCAGCATTAAAGACACTTACGTCAGCCTCACTGGATTCATTGGACACAAGTAGCACCAAGTCAAGTTGGCGATGGTACTGCAAGCACCAGGCGATGCCAACAGAACCGGCAGTGTACGCTTGCATAGACTCTTCGCTCAGCCGCAACCACACACCATCCTTGTTCTCCACCTTGATACATGAATAGTGCAATATATAGAGGCATACGGCAGTAGATGGCTCTTAAGTCAGGTAATAGAACATTGGCGTATAGTTAAAGTAATTAATACAACTTGCCAATCATTTTCCATCTTCCACCTCTTTCATATACCAAGGCTGTCTAAGGATAGCGTTGTTTACTAAGCTTTAGATGAACTGCAGATTTCCTGTCTTCTTCCTAAAACACTTTGGGCTGTGGTTAATTACTATCAGATGAACTGCGAATTTCCTCCTTCATTCTTTAAATACTTTGGGTTGTGGTTAATTATTATCAGGTGAACTGGGGATTTCCTCTCTTCTACCTTAAACACTTTGGGTTGTGGTTAATTATTATCAGATGAACTGGGGATTTCCTCTTTCCTTCCTCAAACACTTTAGGTTGTGGTTAATTATTATCAGATGAACTAGGGATTTCCTCTCTTCTACCTTAAACGCTTTGGGTTGTGGTTAATTATTATCAGATGAACTGGGGATTTCCTCTTTCCTTCCTCAAACACTTTAGGTTGTGGTTAATTATTATCAGATGAACTAGGGATTTCCTCTCTTCTACCTTAAACACTTTGGCTTGTGGTTAATTATTATCAGATGAACTGGGGATTTCCTCTTTCCTTCCTTAAACACTTTGGGTTGTGGTTAATTATTATCAGATGAACTAGGGATTTCCTCTCCTCTACCTTAAACACTTTGGGTTGTGGTTAATTATCATCAGATGAACTGGGGATTTCCTCTTTCCTTCCTTAAACACTTTGGGTTGTGGTTAATTACTATCAGATGAACTGCGATTTTCCTCCCTTCTTCCTTAAACACTTTGGGTAATATCATCAGATAAACTGCGAATTTCCTCAAACAACGCATAACGAGAAAAATAAACCGAATCCATACTGAACCGAATAAAATATCGATACTTGCGTACCATCAAACACAACGTATCCTTCTCTTAGTATATAGTTAATCATAAGTGAGCATCTTGTATTGTATTCTTGTAGTAATAAAAGCTTAAATTTAAGCATTACATTACTTGTTTAAAAAAACTGTTTTTTTTTTTATTACTAGTCATCGTGTCATGTGACACATATGCCTCTTCCGACAGTATTCGTCACAATTTTTATTGGTTTTCTTAGCCAGATTTTTTCTCCCAATACTCTTGATATCACCTAACCATCTTTTGACAAGTCTGTTCTCTGTTTTTCTGGCGTCACGTGTTTGCCATTCCTTTATGATTTTTGACCATTTTATCCTGCCGTCTCTTGTCATGTGTCCGGTCTATCGCCATTTTAACCGTCTCATTTCTTTAGTATGTCTTCTATCTTTGCCGTAAATCTCATATCTTTTGCTCTTTTACGATTTCTTAGCATCACGCTCTGCATACTTCTTTCAAATGCTCTTTGAGATTTTTGAATCAGTGCCCTAGTTTGGCATCCATACGTAACACGTTGCAAGACATATTTCTAAAAACCACTGTCCTACAAAAGACAACGCGGAGCGCAAACCGAACAGTGACGTATTTTTAACTCCCTTTGGCTATTAATTTGTAACTTTTCAAACTAATTTTCCGAATCAGCCTTGTTTGTATTAGATGTTAGAATTAGAATATAGACTTCCTGTATTGAAGTCAAATCGCCAAATCGTTAATATAATTAACGAAAATTAACAAAATTCACATGATTTTCCGTTAACATTACCCTTGTAAGCAAAGATGGAGACAGAGCCTTAAGATTTGAGAATGCTACCTCATGCAGCATTTAAGATACATGCATGCATGGTCCTATCTCTCTGATCTGAACCATGTTTATGTTATTTAATCTCATTGAGTTGATCACTGCGAAACCCAAAACCTTATTCATAAGTGGACTATAAATCTCTGTAGAAAAGAGAAAGTAACGAAGTCGACTTTAATAATTCTACCCCTGTTAATAATAAACAAAGTTTTTTTCCCGTAATGTGACGTAATTTTCCGTGATATGATACTAAAGCCGTTACCTCTTCCACAAAATTGACGTTAGAATCTGTCGGTATACAGCCGATCTCCTCAGCCTGGAGGCTGGGACTGGAGCGAACTCGCAATCCCGCGCTGTTGCTGATCACAAAACGCCGCTGATGTGACTCGACATTCTCTACTTCACCCTCGAAATATGAATCTCCCGTCTGCACGGCTTTATCATCGCTCTCTTCTTCACTTGGCTTTACTTCGAATATTATTTCCTGAAAAGATGTTACTATTATGAGTCATGATTTGGTTGTGAAAGATATTTGTTGGAAGAAAGATGTGTAAGGAAGAGCTAGAAGTGATTTACTTTAAAGACCTTTCACACGAAGTTTTATTACTTTGTAAAATCCATTTAAATAGTTGAGAGTGAAAATAGTCCCTTAAACCTAGTTAAATATAAAAAAGACGGTGAACGTATACGTGCAGTCCGCCTGAGCGTGCACCAACAATAGCTCCACGACTCATCCCCTGTGCTGCTCGCAGCTGCTATCCGTTGGACGAACTAATGTAACCTAACCTTATCAAATCTGACAGGGGGAGCGCCACGTTTATTCAGAACAACTGCGGGACAGGACAGGGACTCAGGACAACAGAACGATGCGGCTTTCAAGCAGGCGCAGCGAGCATAGGGATACGACGGTTATAATCCGATAACGTAGGGAATAAATTAAATCTAGCACTTAACAAAACTAAAGCCAACATCAACATGGTTAACCCAAGGAAAACTTAAATGATTGATTTTTCTGAAGAACATAGTAAGGGTAAGTAAAATACAAGAATATTGTAAATTGATAAAAAGTGGACTAAGGCTCTGGCTCGAATATGGCCGGAGAACGAGAAAAAACCTCACCAAATCAGAGAGTCTATGAATTTAAAACCATCCCTTGTGTGAACATATTATAGACTCACCATATCAACGGGTCTATTGTCGAAGAGGCAGGCGCCTACGTATTCGCCGGGCGAGCGCGGTACCCACGTCGCTAGATGCGTGCCGTCCGCTTGAGCTTGCACCAACATTGGCTCCGTGATTAATATCTCCTCAGCGCTGCTGTCAGCGGCTACGTTCTCGTCCCACCACATACCACTCGCCAGTCGAAGCTCCTCGAATGAATAGTTCTGATAAGGCTGAAAATAGAATTTTATTGACAGTTAGGAAAGAAGTTAAAGTGTGTAGTAAAGCTCTTCTTATTATAAATATCGTTTTTAAAGACCTCACAGATCCGCAGATAGGCAGTGAGTTTGTTTGATTGTTGCCAAAACGTTACGCGTTAACTCTTTAACGACTCAATCTTGAACGTCATAAAATTTTGTACACGCATTGTCAGGGAAATGACACGAGGTCCTAAACCTATATTAACAATATCGGTTGCCATGGCAATGTTTCATGTTTTGAAAATAACTTTTAAAACAATATCGAAGTTATACACGGAATCATCCAGCAAAAATGTCCAGAGTGGAAAATGAGAAACGAATGAGAGCGACGGAGCGGGACAAAGCTAGTAAGCAACATTAAAGCCTAGCAATGGAAGCAAGTGCAATGTTGTGTATTATATTACGTTCAATTGAGATAGTATCAAGGCTTAACTAACTGCGAGCTTTGACTTAAGAAAGGTAAGTTCTACTTCTCAGTTTTATCTGATGAGTGAGGTGCAATAGGCCCATTCCTTTACAAACCTCTATCCTAAATGCTGACAAAGCATATGTATGGCTTTCCACGCGTTATAGCGGATGTTGACGTAGTGGTCAAAATAACATAAGGTGATCCGATCGCCTGTTTCCCTCCCACTAAAACAACACAAACCTGCATCATAGTAATAGCATGGAAACACATGTTTTCCCGTACTGTTGTCTGGTAGGGTACTTCTGGAATACTTTGGCTGCCTTCACCAACTTGGCCTCTCTTTTGATTGCCTGTACCGCCCAAACGTAGGACGACAATCTGAAATGTGTTTTAATCATCAAATCAGTTCTATCTTTGACATAAAATTAATATTCTTTTATTAAATAAAATTAAATAAACTGTTTTAGAATAATTACAACGATGAAAACTCATTATATAATAACTTTAAAGACATTTTACTTGGTAAATTAATTTTAAACACACATTGAATTTATTTATTTATTTGAACACACATTAAATTTATTTATTTATTTTTACACATTGAATAGTTGCTTAGCATTCTTTCGCAGTTCGTATCGAGTATAAATCAAAGTAGATAAATACATTAGCTTTCAAGCTTCCAAGAATTAAGAGGGCATCGGAATTTAATTGACAGCCGACAATACAGCACTTACTTAGGATTTATTAATGAAATAAATCCCGACGCCCATATATTAACCGATGCTCTTCTAAGAGAGTAACTTCAATGAGGTCATGATTTCAGATTAGTAATTTTTAATAAAATAAGAGCAACGCGATTTTAATACCAAGCACTCTGTTAACATGAGGACATTTTAATTATATTTTTTATGATTGGTTAATACGTACAAACGACAAACAGTATCAGTCCTTTACGGGTTCCTAAGATACGGAGAGGTGTATAAAATAAATATTCTTCTACCGTAGCTCAAATTTAAAGAAGTAATTACATGAAAAATCAACAATCACTGTCGGCAGTGTATCCTCGTGATAAATTAATTGACGAAATCAAACTTGCGCTAATCACACGTGCAAGGCCGCAATCCATCCGCGTGATGTACGTTAAAACAACGTGCTTCTAAAATTAAAGCTTATTTGAATAATAATTTCTGCAATTTGAATCTTTTAATAGTCTAATAACGTAGTAACGATTTGCGAAACAATTAATGTGTTTTTGAAATACGAAAAGAACAAGTCGGGTTTTGAATATGTTGTTGAATTTGTTTGTTTGTTTTGTCGTACTCGTACGTGATGATTATTTTTTGTTTTGATTAAATATTAGATGGGAGGATGAATAGAATTGATAATCGGTACGGAAGAGTTATTATCAAATCAATTTATTCAGGTGGTACAAAGTTCATCAGGTCATCTAGTGCCATATAAACATAATTAAAAGGCTTTTTATTAAATTAAAATATTTTTACCAACAATAGTGTTATAAAAAGTTAGGCTATTGTATTGTATAATTCGTATATATACTAAATACAGACGCTTTTAAGCTATTTTTGTACATATTTACAAAGGTTTTTAACCTAAGTTCTATTGTAAAAGTTAAAGTTAAAAAGTAATGTCAACAATGTGAAAAAGATTTAAAAAAAAACATTTAAAATCACTTGTTACGAATTTTATAAGAAATAGTATGTTTTTTGAAGAATCATGGTAATGGATCATCAGGTCCGATGGTTAAGCCATAAATCAAGGTACAAAGCGCATTATTTCTATATAATTTCGTCACGTGCATATATATTACGTTTTCTTATATATTAAATAATTATTATTTGTAAAAAATCGCGTTTGACGATGTTTGTCGGAGGTAAACTCCGAAACAACTAAACCGATCGTGATGAAATTATATAAAAGTTCCATAAGTCTCTAATAGATGGCGGTGTTAGTTTATTGATAAACATTTCCACATATTTTATCAGCTAGGCTGTCTTCACAAGCCACGCTTGATTTCCTAGCTATAGATAATAAGTGCTGACCGTGAAAATCCGAGACGGTTCACTAGCATACTGTAAAAAATACATTCAAACATACCTCAACTTTAAGCGAAGGAGCAATAACAGCTTCTTCGTATTGGTCGCGAATGTGGACGCATATGGTGACAGGTAGAGAGGGCCGTATGTTTGCGGTCAACATTTTCAGTTCGCAATTCGCAGGTTCAACGTGAGGCATGGGCGCCAGCCAGCGAGCCAGTCGGCCCCCAGCAGTGTTCTCTGCACCCGCCACGAAATCCGCCAGAAATTGATGTTCCGCTGATGTACTCCTGCACACACAGATTAAAATAAGGAATTTTAATCTCTTTAAGTAAAAAAAAGATGATGCAATCTGGAAGAGGTTGGAGAAGGCAGGGTGGTCTAGGTTGTTCCATGTTTATGTGCACCATTCTGGACCTATGCTGCTTATGAACATCTATAACATAGAGAGTTGCCTGGGTGTGTATTTTATTAGGTGTGTATCCTTTTTGCGCGATCACGATACACTTACACATTAACCCATACATGCTCTTCGATCAGAGAAATTCTTCATATTGTTTTTATTTAAACATATCTACATAGGTTATTCATTAAAACCTAATTTATTAAGAGAAACGTAGCCTGTTGAGAGTTGTGAATGCTAAAAACTGGTTACACAAATAAATTTACTATAGGACTAAAACCAGTTGATTTATACACGTACTGCTGTAAACCGAACGCTTTATGTTCACGCCCGTGACGGAAATGTAATGGCAGAGAGTATATAATATTAAACATAGCTTATCTGCGGATACCTTACTTATATTTCGTTCACATCGAGCGAATGACTCTCGATGAATAACGTTCTTATGTATTCATTTGTTTTATTAAATGAATATGACTCAATGTCGAACATTCAAAATTTATTATTTGAGTACATATATATGTGATAAACGACATCATAACATTAGAAAAACAAATAAATCTGTTCCTTGACCCATAAGGGTAGTCAGAGATCATAGATTTTCAATTGGCACGATCCTGGCATGCTCTCTCTTCTATATTCAAACGACGACGGCTCGGCGGTTACGGGTACTCCCTAAATAACCCTTGTTTAGTATGATCGATAGAAGTTATCCTGAAACCGCCCCTGCCAACACTAACCCAATCACTTTTGCAACATACATTTGTACAATATAATACATTAATAGGTCTTACAAATTCGACTTATATTATCCTTATTACTTTCAGTCAATGAATAAAAATGTTAAAAGCTATAAACATTTTTAATGCGATAAAACGATTAAAAGTGGTGTTGCTATGCTATGCAGTGGAAACCCTGGACAGAGTCACGAGGCCGATAAATCTTTAACTAGGAAACCAAACAAACTCGAAGTTTCTTCTCCGAACGGACTGAACAAAGCGCAGGAAGCCTGTCTAACTTTCTTCTAACCAGAGAACGTAGTTACACGGCTTACCAGCTCGCTACTGTTACCACATTGCAGTGCATCTCCATTTGAAGCTTTAAGCTTTGTCGACTAATAGACAAAGCTAAAAGCTTAGTTTGGATACCTGATACCTTAGTTTTGCATCTGGAAATTGTCTTATGAATATTAAATCAGCTGCAGATTGACATGGTATCATTGTTTTTGAATTCAATTATATATTATACAAAAATGTAGGAGATATGTCTTTAATTGGGCAAAAAGTGAAGATTTGAAAACGCCCCAATTGGGACGTTTTTTTCTGTAGTTCCCGTCATGTGTTTAAATTTACGCTTAGGTGACAAACATTAGCTGTCATCTTTTTCTTTATTAGTTTAATCACGCTGTCCTTTTTACACCAACCGAAATGTGTGAATGTTGCTGTCACTGTTACAGTCTTCCGAACACTTTTGACCGATGATTCTGTATAAGTATCTATAATATAAAATATCATTGGTTAAATAATTAAAAGCTTCAATATTTTGCATATTACGTGTCATATAGGTTTATGAAGAGCGACGATAAAAGCTCTTTCATTTAAAGAAGTGAGTAAAAGCTTTTTATTGTCGTTGCTTGCTTGCTGAAATCGTGAAATCTCACTACATGATAAGTAGTACAACAGAATAATAGTTAATTAACATTTTTAATTGAAAACAAAACCATTATTTGTATGTTTTTCGTGTGTGTGAATACCAGAAATTTTACTATATATTGGCATAATTAGCCCAATTATCGTCATACCAAACTTTTTCAATAAGATAATTAATCGCAAAATGCTTTCTCTCTCAAGCAGTTCTCAGTCAGCATATACTTTTAAGCTACTATAGCCAAAATAATAATTGCAATATTTAAATATTTAATTATTTAAATGGACAAATACATATTGAATTAAATATGCGCTCACGCCCGTAACCCAGAGGGGTAGGCAGAGATCATGGATTTCCACTTGGCGCGGCGGCACCTGGCACACCTCTCTCGCTTCTTCTACATTCATACATCTACGCATACATGCTCGTCGGTTAATGGAACTTCATATGGTTGCCCTTCTTTAGTATGTCATTAATCTGCTCGATATGAGTTCTCCTTCCTCCAACGGCTCGTGAGTCAACTGAAAGATCCGTGACGGGTTTGTGCGATGCCATGTATAACTGGCCATAGACCCTCTTAATCTCACTCAAGAGCTTCGGTTTGGAGGAAACGACGCTGACGTCCTCAGTCTTGGCGTATATCATGTATAATTCGCTGTCTATTTAGCCGCTGGTATCATTTCGCATCTTACCAAAAAATAAGTAAGTAATAAGTACCAAAAAATAAGTGAATCATAATTATATGTTTATTATCAAACATATTCTCATTCAAGTGAGTCTGTGCAGTAGCGGCCATGTGGTTCTACTAAGACGCCTGTACCTATAAATACAAAACTACTGGACAAATTACTAAACAAACTTGGATACTGTATGTATAATACAATGCACATTTTATTATTAAACTAGCTGTGCCCCGCGGTTTCACCCGCCCTGCAATTTTACTTAAACGTAATGATATTACCTACTTAATACTACCGTAACCTCATCATCATTTCCCTGCCCTTTTCCCGCGTACGTGGGATCGACACAGTAAGGCCAGCACACTTAAATTGATATAACTTTTTTATTTATAAACCGATTGAGATAAAACAAACACTAAATGTTAAATGAAGCTTACCACAATACATTAGTGAAAACCCAAACCGGTTAAGCGGTTTCTGAGATTAGTAGTAACAAACGCACAGACATACAGACAAAAGTTCTAAACATGACAAGATTTTTGAGATTTTTTTAATGAAATATCTTCCAAGTACAGAGAGCGATCACTGATATTTTTATTATATGTATATTTAGATTAATGTAAGCCATTACTATCAAAATAAATACCTCTATCACTTCTGGTATTCAAACTTTTCTCTCACAAGCAGTATCGGTCTTAGCTCTAAAAGAGATTTGTGCCTTTAAACTCCTGGACATATGTGTTTACATCCAACGCCACTTCTTTTGTTCAGGTAACATGCATCATCGTCAACATAAGCTTATCAATCCCAATCGAACATAAACCTGCCATAATGTAATCTTTCAACGTACTAGGCCTCGTTCCGTATCAAACAATTTAATGTCTTGGCTAAGTCATCGGTACATCTAGGAATCTAGATTGTAGAAAGAATGCACCCTATATTTCTTCTCTGCGCATGAACTTTTTATTTTA
>JWHW01031529.1:58510-75227 GCA_000931545.1 Papilio glaucus | reverse complement strand
GGAAAATAAGAAGTGAAAGAGAAGTTGAAGATAATGCTTCTAGCAACGCAATTGACATTTGAATGGACATTTGACAGGTAGTTTGTAGACTTTTCCGTTGATGAGCCTTTAAGAAACCGGACGATAATGTGTTAATTATTCTAACAAACATTTGAAGAAACTGGATTGAAAATGGATTTATGGTCTGTTTGGCGTTCTCGTATAGGTCGATCTCTTTAAAATATTTTTGATGTTAACGAGGGTTCGAAAACCCAAAAACGTCAATTCGGCGTCGTTCCCCAACAGCTTTTCTTACGAAGCATCATCATGCAGAGAATTTAGGAGAAAGACAGACACCCTTACTTACAAGCAGCTCTAACGATAAGATTGCATGCCTTTCTCATTATAAACGTTTCTTGACAAAAATAGTCTCATCATCATCATCATCTCAAAAAATCGTACACATGCTACGTGAAACCCTTTTTACCCCTTTCTAGTTTACCACTCGTAGTACATGTCCTTTTATAGTATTAGTATAATTATATATATTATAATTATACGCCCTAGGAGAACTTACTGATACCAGCGGCTAAATAGACAGGGCATTATACATGATATACGGCAAGACTGAGGACGTCAGAGTCGTTTCCTCCAAACCGAAGCTCTTGAGTGAGATTGAGTGGTTCTATGGCCAGTTATACATGGCATCGCACATACAAGTCACGGATCTTTCAGTTGACTCAAGAGCCGTTGGCTCGGGACGCTCAAGGAGAACTTATATCGATCAGATTAGTGACTTACTAAAAAAGGGCGATATAAGGAGCACCCATAACCGACGAGCATGTATGCGTAGATGTATGAGTGTAGAAGAAGCGCGAGAGGTGAGCCAGGATCGCGCTAAATGGAAATCCATGATCTCTGCCTACCCCTCTGGGTTACGGGCGTGAGCGCATATTTTATTTTATTTTATTAGTATAAGTAAGGATTTTCCCTTCCACTTTTCCAGCAGTAATTCATAAATAAGGTTATAAATCATTTTTTCCACACAGAAAATTTTAAAATTATTTGGCTCATAATTTTCCTATACCGCTTTAGTTTAAAAAGCACTATACCCTGCGCGATATTTGAATATGGTCCAAAAAGCGCGACATTTTCCTAGAGAAATATTGACTACTTGATGAAAATCTAAGCCCTTCTTGTATTTTTTTAAATTTATGGATTATGTTTATATTTTGACATAATTACAAAAAAATACAATTTCATTATTATCAGGTTAATTAACCAAATGTTTTATGTTACTTAATTTAATATATTAGCAAGGTGCAAGTTTCCTCCACGAAAACTTTAACTATGCCAAATATAACACGCCTTTGTTTTCGCATTATTTTTAAAAGTCTGTTGAATGATTTCCCTTCGCTTATTTATATATAAATGTTATGACTCTATAGCCGAATGTACAGGACCTATCCTTGATATAAATACGAGTACTCTAGTAGGGAGTGTGAGGTAGAAACAAACTGGGCCGGCGTCTCCCAACATGTGCACCGAAGCTGCGGACTGACGCACTTCGACAACAATAAAACAACCAACGAATGCCGGCTTGTCAGTTATGCTTCCGTATTGAGAACGTACACAGAAGTATTATAAACTGAATGTAGAATTACAAGTGTACGGTAAACAAATAAAGTTCTCTTGTTACTCATAGGGATGGACAGATACCGTTGATTTTCTATTTTGCAAGGTATACAAATTGCAAAGAAATCCATAACATTGCGGAATCTAAGGTGAAAGAACTGATTTTTTTACTTTAATTTTTTTAATGCACATCTTTCTAACACTGGCGACTGCAAGGCTATGCTTTCCGCAGTCATTTTTTTCTTCTTTAATTGGATATATCAGCCTCGGTAAACACCGAGGTTTGTTGTACACGCTAAGAAAAGTCGCCAGACCTAGGTAAGAATTCGTGTCATTTCTATATACGACTTGTGTACACTGTTTCGGCGCTGACCAAGAAAAAAATCTTGGCTGCGCTAGTTACACAGTGTAGTTTAACAGTGGTAGAGCCCGGAACAACATCTGTTGCACGAATGAGCCGGCTCGACCGGTGAAATACCACAACCTCACAGAAAACAGGCGTAAAGTAGAAGTATTCTGCGTTTCGTCTGGTGAGTGAGGTGCCGGAGGCCTAATTTCAGTCCTCTTCCTCTTCCCACCCTTTCCTCATAAGGATAGGATGGGAACGGGAAGAGGATTGGACGGGGAGGGGGTTAACAGAGATAAGGAAATATCCTCATTCCTGTCTATGCCCTCCCCTTACTAGTAATCTTAGTCTTTCGCATTTCGTCACCTTTATCAAACTTTTATAGATATAATATTGAACGTAACGAATATAACCTATAATTTCTCTTCTACATTCTAACTAATAACGCAAGTAAAATATCAGTTCACAATTTGACGAATTAACTTCGATGACTCGTGAAGGTTGTGAATAATTCGTTCAGTTAACAATTCCCTGTCAATTTATAATATGCCTATTCCAAATTTAAATCGACGAAGTTTACAATCGATCGGTGACATGTATGAAAATTATTCGAAACTAATAATTAGATTTCATAGAACAGCTAACGGAATGGCATGCATACCTGAACGCGGAGGGAATGCGCTCCATATCGAAGCATCCCTCATCGTTAGCTGAGAGCGAGGAACGCCAGCGTTCTATATTCGTAAACAATTGGAAACTAACCTGTATCTGTTAGTCTTAAAATACCAGAACCAAACAACCATAACATTCTGCGTACACCGCGTTTTAAAACTTAGGATTCCCTCTATTGATGCTTATAAACAATTGTACATAAATATTTTTTTATATTAATATTTTTAATTAATAAAAATAAAACAGCAAACAATTATTTGACTCAACTGAGACAAAAAACGAAAAATTTGCACGCGCAATAATTTTTTGATATTAAAAATAAGTCCTTGCACGTATTAAACTAACATCTAAATTGTACTTACACTTATATTTATGTATAATAGATTTTATGTGGCACTGTCGCGATCTTACGGGAAAGTAGGGTCCACGGTTGTCAGTAGTCGGAAGCTTAGTACTTTAGTAGCGTAGCGTTGTTGCCTTTTTTACGCCTAAGAAAATGAGAGGACTCATATCATTAATACTAGACGTCTATAAACTAATCATGGACAGAGACGATTGCACTTAAGTGAGCATGTAACTATAAACCCTGTATTAGTAACAATAATTACATGCTATTGGAGACTCGTAAGACATCGCCTTGGGCCTTAGTGAACGATAGACAGATCGAGAGATGGGTTTTATTGAGAACACTAGAGTAAAAGCCTTATTTTATATTTTTACCCTGAGCGTTACATCAAAATGATGTACTAAGGCTAATTTGATATATATCATAATGCAATCATACGACACGACGGCTAAAGATAAGGTGCAATTCTGAATGAAAAAAAATGTGTGCGTGTACTTATGTACCCGCGCGAGAAGTTATACTTCTTTAGCGTCATTAAATAAATATTAAAAATTAGTGATGTTCGATTTTAATTTTGATGACAATTTTTTTTATGAAATATTTGATCAAATTTATTTCTTTATTTTGTAAATATTAAATGATAAATATGTAACATTAATAATTATATTAAATAATAATATTATAATTTATATCAGCTTATGTAGCTTTAAACTGTTTTAATAAAGCTTTAATCAATTTTTCATAACGCGCCTAAAGAAGTATAACTTCAAAATATGACAAACGTAAATATTTGCGCGCAATGTTTGTACACTACACACCTCGATGACCTTTCTGAGAACGTGTTACTAATCGTTGCGTTTTCATAGTATAACTAGCTTTGGTAAGAGTTGCCACATTAAAAAAACTGTTTGGTTTTATAATGCCTATTGAAGTGCTTTTCGATGCACAATTTTTTTTTTCATTCCAAAACCTTCGTGAGGAACGTCTCACCAATCTAAATCAATTCATTATAATCGGATGAATTAGTACGGCAGCGTATATAACACGAATAAAACGACATTAATTTTTTATTATATAAGATCTGACTGATATATTATTCTTTTATACTGAAATATTATTCTTTTCTTTTGTTCACATTTTTTTAATTTAAAATTATATATCGTTTATCTTTTGTATGGCGTCGTTAAGGGATTCCCAAAGCGGACTAACTTCGATCATATCGGTGATGGAAATCTTAAAGCAACTGTCTGAATTAAATACTTAATGGGACTATTTCGTGTACAGTTTGTAAACCTGTACATGTGTACTTTTTTATTGCAGTTGGTTTGCCCATGTCATCAGCTAAAACTATTTATTAAATATTGAGTGTCATTATTTAAACAATTTATATAAAATTACGTTCTAAATTCCACACAAGTGTATATAAAATACATGATTGCGTACGGTGAATTTCAAGTTGTATACACCTTGCCTGGAGTCTTGGAGTTCGATGACTAAGTCAACTATTTGTGTCCTCACAGGTACAGTCCTGTACAGTCCAGTCGTATTCAAAACGTACATATTTTATAATTATAATAATAATCTTTGTTAATCACACAACTTCATTACATATTTTATTTTATTACAAATTAATTATTTTGCTATTTGCAATTATATAAATCATACATTTCATTTAATTATATATTCGAATAATACGTGTAATAAATGGTAAGTTAAAAAAGTTTTCAGCTAGCTTAGGTACTAAGTGACATATGCATTAGGGATCAAATTTAGAACCCAATTAACTTGTTTGTTTAGCTTCAATGCTTTCATCTGCGGTAACGAACTTGTTCTATGCACGGGGACCCGTTTCTATAATCCACCAGCTGTCTATTTATCTCGGTATCCAACGAGCACAGCCTCGGGGACTGGTCACAAGCGCGGCCGCTAACCGCGTTTTCCTGTTCGACTTATATACCGTTATCTTACGTATTCACTTCACAAGTTCACACATATACAAACTTCATTGATACAAAAATTAATGATAGAAAATAAATTCAACATCGCAATTACAACAAATTGAATCAATTCAAAATATCGCGTCTCGGAAGATAGCTCATCAATTCCTTTCCAAATCGAGGACATCTCCAATAGGTAGCCAGCGACGGGCAGCACGCGGTCGTCCGCGAACCGCTGGCTAAAAATACACGTTTCCCCGATTCAGTATTCGTGTTTTACAGAATAATGACTCACGAGACGCTTCCAGCGCGAAATACAAAAGCTTGACTCTGTCGTAGACAACTTACGCCGTAAAGTACTGTTCAATTGTCGCATATTTTATACCAGTACATCAAAATCAAAATCTTATTTTTTGTAGCGTCACATTTAGACTTTATGTAGCAATAAATGCACTGAGAGAAATGGTTTGACAAATATTTTTAGAACACATGTAACTTAGTAGAAATAATTTAATTCTATTGTTTCATTTATTTCAGGCCCACTTTCGGTGTCAATCAAAAATTGCGACGTTGTTTCATTCGAAGGAGAGGCGTTCTCTTGGCTTCTTTCTATGGAAATCACTAACGTACGCGAACTTCAACTGGGCAAAGGATCCTTCACTCTGGACCCGACGGCGGCCAATGTCGGTGAACACGGTCCCGGGATGGCGGTTAGTATTAATATCGTAACAAAAGTGATCGATGCGAATCTCTGCTATTGGCGAAATATGCTAAGCGAAGCTAGTAAAATACAACTATGAATATTTTTGTTGTTATATAAAGCGTCTTTTATTACAGGTGAAATTAAAGAACATTGGGATACCAGAAATTCCTGAACAAGCTTTTGGTTCATCAGCTGCAGAAATAAGAATGGAATCAGTTGATACACGCGTCATTCGTTGGGGCGCATTCTCCGCCAATACCTTTAACGTTGTCATGGCTATAAACTGTTCCTTCCGTGTTATTGAAGGAGAAGCGTTCGCACAGAAGTCACTGATTAACTACTTGCGGCTTCATCAATGCAAAGTTCATCACTTTGCTTCAAACGCACTGCAATCAGCAATTGTAAAGCTTGAATTTACAAATAACATGTAAGTCATCTGCAAGTATTAAATATTTTATTCCAATCACTTTCATAATCACTAACCATTAGCTAAAAGAATGATTTTGTTTATTGGTGATGGACGCAAACCCCAAGAATTGTCTCAAAGATCGATCCAGGAGACCAAGCTACTCTAAGACGTCCTGTACGTTGCTGACATTTTAACATCATTTGGCCCACCGCTCATTCGCTCTACGAGCAAGTTGACCTATCCATTACTTATAATAACTGTGTAGTTAGATGTGTATCCTTTTTAGTATATTGGTATAAAATAAATATTCCTGTTTTCAGAATCGCCAACGTCGATACGGGAGCGGTTAATGCAACTATAGCGGCTGTTACATTTGAAAACAATGAATTCCACCATTTTCAAGAAAAAGGATTTGTTCTAAATTCGTGTAACAAGTTTTATATAACTGGAAACTCATTTGACACCTTACCGCCATTCTCAATTATCGCACCAGGTTCTAACCCTCACGAACTTCAATTTAGCCACAATGAGATCGAAACACTACACGAAAACAGCCTTGTATTTATCGGAAACGCCTATACAAAGATCGCTCCGTTGGTGCTCTATGCATATAACTACTATGGACATTCCTGTCACTGCAACTTTAGTGAATTCTTAGGAAAAGCCTTAGGATATAAATCCGGAGAACCATTTGAATATGACAGCTTTTGCACCGTAGATGAAGTCTTTGCTCGATGTTTCAACGTTCCCGAACAGAACATGCAGTTCACAAAATTCAAAGATAAAGTTTGTACTAATCAGGATAACATCGAATGCGAAGCATATCGCAGTAAACAGCAAGGCCAACCAGTTGAAATAAAGAACCCAAGGTTTCCACATAAACACAATGAGGATGAAGGCTTGAGCGACAGAGATAAAAAAGTAATCGGAATCGTTGTAGTGACTATATTAGGCTGTGTAATTATTGTTATGATTATTAGTTTAATACGATGCATGAGACGAAGGGGATACTGTCTCAATATCAAAAATATTCTTTCCTCAAGTTCACCATGTGGCTCTTTTTGTGAAAGAGTATGTGGGGTTAATAATGGTTTGGATAACGCACGTTCAATTTCTCAACTGTCTATACATGAATATTCTGAAAGGCATCGTTTAAATGAGCCAAGAGAAATGACGCACGAGACTATCTTACCTAATTCATTCACTGAACCGATTGTACCAATGGATGACAAGACGACACAAACGTTACCTGAGGAATTGACTAAAGAGCTGTTGGAAAATCTGAAAGAAAAACTAGAAGATCCAGAAAATTATGTCGAAGCACGGGAAATGATAGAGCACTTGTATGAACTGATTAAAGTCGAGGAAAGCTGCAATACGAATTCTCCCACCGTAGTCAATATTGAGGAAAATATTTATGAACTACCGTTTCAAAATACTTCACCCCGCATTGGCAAAAACAAGAAGCCCATGATCAGTGTAGGCACCCGGACGCCATCCCTGGACAAACTATTGCCTCTTTCCCCCTACAATAGGCAAACCGCATTAGCGCATGAATATTTTGAACCGAAGGATTTTGCTGTACATCTATATGCCGAGATTGCCAATTGCGACAAAGAAAGGAAAAATTTTCTTGGTGTCATTCCAGATGTGCTTGCTGAACAAGCTGTTCCCCGTGGCCCATATTTGCGAGCCGTTCGCGACAAGATGAATTCCAGCACAAGCTTAAGTCCGTCGTTCAAATCGGTTATGGCGAGCCCTCAGCATAATTCAACGATAAAATCAAACAAGTCGACTGCATCTAACAATTCTGGAAAAATGATAAATCGCCCACTGCCGGAGAAACCTGTCTTCCAAGACCCTGGTGAAGGCACATCACTCGGTTGAGATTCAGCCGCCGGGCGGCCGGTGCACGAGGTCGTGGCTGGAGGAAAGACTCGTCGCCGCTCCCGGCACCGCTCGCCGCCCGCGCCATTCTACAATGCTCGCGGCGACTACTATTGGGGAATCGACCCCTGCGCGATGGTCTGACTGCATTCCGGGCGGGATGCTAGCGTTTGGCGTTGCTTAAGCGTTTCTTTGCTGTGATATTAATTTTGATTACGTTTAATTTTAACTGAGTGATTGTGTCGATTCAGACATAGTTGTAGTAATGTTTCGTTGTATATAATTTATGATTATAATTATTTTTTTAAGACCATGACGCCCATTTCACCTGTTTTGTCATATTGTGTAAAATCTTGGCGTTCTAGGTCTTATATCCCCAGCTTTCCTAGATGTAGATTAAATGCACTGACCGCTGTAGCACAAAATTTTAATTGTAATTTAGAAAACTTTGTATCTTTAACGGCTTAAAATATTGCATTTAACGAGTTAACATACCAAATAGCAGTTACCTATTATATTGTTATCGGTGTATAAAAGACATTAATATTTGAATGTTTGCATTTAAATTTTAAGCAGAAATGCCATATTTATCTCGTAGGACGAACGATATTCGATACAACTGTGTTATCAAAGTAGTTGACCATTGAATCCGAACCCAATTTTTAGTTAATTCGTGGTTCTTAGGATTAGTGAAAGTTGTCAGAATCTCATCTAATAAAAAAAAATTCTTGATGTCGTGATATTTTGAAATTCTGAATAAAGCTATTTACTATTTATAAAATTGATACAGCGATGTTTATTACTCTAAAATAAGAAAATTAAAAATATTTTCACGGTGATTTATGGTAAAATTAATACAGTAAAATTTTAATAATTCAGAAATACTATATAAAAACAATATCTATATGCTATAAAGAACTCTATTGTAGTGAGTAGACATTTAAACGTGTATTCGATGTGTTGATCCGATGTAGTTAATTCATTAAGTATAAATATAATCAAATTAGAAATCGATCTTAATAAAATTAGATTTGATTGTTTGATGTCGATCAATTTTAAAATAATGTTAATAAATTGATGTGTAGAACATTATTGTAGATATAAAGTGAGGAGCACAATAAATAGATGTATAATTTTGATATTGCCCGACGAGATCGGATGAAATCCTTAGAAAATACGCGTTGAGTCAAATGTGTGGTGCATTAATACAAATTTAAATCTTCAGTTCTTATAAAATGTGAATTCAATTTATATAATACAAATAAATTTACTGTCGTACTAGTAGTTATATAGTTACAAGTAGTTCAGTTTCAGTGTTCAAAATGAGATATATGTTATTCCATTGATGTTAATTCCGAATAAATGTTACATGTGTTTTGTATGTTTTATTTCAAAATGTTTAAATTGTGTGTATTGTTTAACAATTTATAGCCAAAATAACACAACTTTCGGATGCTTACAATGAAACTACAAACCTTATTTTTGATTGAAAATTTATTTTTCACACCAACAAATATGTTACATTATATATGAAGAACATTTTACTATCTCTCTTAAATCTAATTTATCTCAAAAATGTCGATTCTTAGGGGATAAAAGTGTCATGACCATTTTCGTAGGCGATGAGTTTCCATGACGTATATGTGTCATTCAATGGTGAAATAATTTTGTTTTACAAAAAAAATAATCTTTATACTTTATAACGCACCAATATGTCACAAATCTCTGGTACCTTGGCCTAAACTTCATAGTTAGCCATCGTTCCTATCCCACCTGTATTGGGGACATGTGCTGATATACTCTCAGCTTTTATAAAATAACGTAAGTTCACCTAACCTACCTTTTTCAACCCTTTTACAAGATGGCGGCTAACAACCACCGATTCGGACTACAGAAACTCGGTTTTATACTAAAGGGCCCTGACATAATCCAACAATGATCACCAGTTTTTTTTTTGGTATTTCCAAAAATTATTAAGGTATGTTACGAAAACTAAAATTCGTTTGTTTTCTGACTATCTCGGAAAATATGAATAAATTAGGAAAAAAATCTAAAAAAAATTGAAAAAGGTCGTCTCGGTCTCTACAAAAAAGGTAGTCACTGTTTATAACTTTAAACTCACGGTTTCCGAGATATTTGCAAACTAGCTGTGCCCTGCGGTTACACCCGCCTGCAGGATAAACGATGACGACGATAACCTCATCATCTCCCTGCCCCTTTCCCGCGTTGTGGGGTCGACACAGTATGGCCGTCGTACAGTTAAATTGATATAACTTTTTTATTTATAAACCGATTGAGATAAAACAAACACTAAATGTTAAGTGAAGCTTACCACAATATATTAGTGAAAACCGCACCCAAACCAGTTAGGCCGTTTCTGAGATTAGCGGTAACAAAAGCACAAACAAAGAGACAAAAATTATAATCATTGTTTTGGGTCTTACTGCGTTTACGAATTCATAGTTTTTTTTTTCAAATATGTACATTTTTACATTTTACATAGAAAAGCTTTTTTCAAGATGGCGACTAACGCTCGCAGTTTCAGGCGACAGAAACTCGGATTTATACTTAGGGGGCACCCCCTAACATAATCCAATCGATTAATCACAAGGATGTAGAGCGAATATCTAAAAATCTGGGAATATAAATATAGTCTTTGTAAGTGTGTTTTGTTGTTAAATCGCTGCTAAGTGATAGGTGCCAGAAATCAGTTCTTTTATTTGCTTCTTTATTGCATTTCGTTGTCTATTAGAAAATGCCTTAGGGGTGTCCGTTCGTTTTTGTAAATTTATTGCAGAATCGAATTTTGCTTTTATGCGTTTCCTTACTGAAATAGAATTCCTAGCTATATGTGCTAAGTTTGATCTTTATGAAATTGATAAAACACAACATGAAAGAAAATCTGTTAATAGTAGAATAATGCTAACCGATAACCAACGTTAACAAGAAATGAACGACTAGGTGAGGTTTTTGTTTACTTTGTTGCTATGCCCCCGTTGCCTTAGACAGTGTACCTCTTCTAGTCTGCTCCGACTTCCGATACCTCGGATCATTGATCCAAAACGATGGTGATGTTGATTGTGACGTGAAGAATAAAATATAAATGAGAGACAGAGGAACCCACGAGTTCCCTTTAAAATAAAGGGCAAACTTTACAAAATCATCGGATATCTGTCATAATGTATGGATCCGAATGTTGGGTTGTTAAAGGAGGAGAAACGTTGAGATGGATGAGGGGATAGCACCGATAGTGGAAAAGGTTAGCATGGTATATTATTTGGTATGTTATGAGGAGGGAATGTGAGAGGGAGAAATTAAGATATGAATGTGCAGGGATATATGGGTAGGTAGGTAGGCCTATAAAAAGATGGATGGATTACGTGAAAGAGGGTATTATTAAGAAGGGAGTGACAACTAAACGGGGGTGAAAATAGATCAACCTGGAAGTCGAGAACGAAGGAAACATAAAGTGGGAAAATGGCTGGGAGATGATGAGTTTTTTTTATAACTTATAATAAACTAACGCTTGACGACAATCCCACCTGATGTGGTGACGTGGTCGAAAGGTGGTATGCACTGGTTAAGAAAAAGCCTATTAATTCTCTCTATTAAATCTCTATGAATTGACACATTTAAGGATTATTATAATCAATCATTTTTATATAAATGAATTGAATAAACAATGGATCGGATTTTTTATTGAAATAATATTTTTTCAGCGATTTGATGAAAAATGAAAATGAAAATCAATTGTCAAATACGTTAATTTGCAATAAAACGCAGAGAATAAGGTCGACGTTGTTTATAGCAGTTATTTGTGATAAATTACTTTTTATCAATTCTTGGATAAAAAAAAGTAAATTGTAAACAAGTGTTATATCCGTAAAGGGGTAAGTTACTACGTAGTGTTAATATTAAACAATATGTGGGTAGGAAGTTAAAAGTCACTTGTTCGTTGTACGAACTATGAAGGACGTATTGTGTGAATGCACGTGCTCTATCAGCGAACGAGCTTTAGCGAACTAGTCAACTACATTCTTTTTATTTGTTACAGCACTAAATGAAACTCGTATTATGACTTTCTTCAATGGTGTATAACAATGATATATTACATTTTAGACAATACTTAAACAAGAAGACTAAAAAAATAATACATTATACAATCAAATTTTAAAAAGATGTAAAGTTGCCAGTACTTCATAAGTATAAACATTTGTTAATCTTAAACACTAAAGAGTATTTGCAGACGACCTTCGGAAGTAAGGATGGTCTGAATAACACTATACACTACACTCACTTAAGGTGCATCCTTAAGTGAGTCCCTAAGCCCTAAGGCATGTGTAGACATTTTATATGAATTAATAATGTTTTCATTAGTTTATTTGTAAACTTTTAAAGTGAATAAAACTTTGACAGTGGCAGAGCCCGCGACAACAACATCTGTTGCACGAATGGGCCGGTTCGACCGGTGGTTTCGTTTGATGAGGTGCCGGATACCTAATTTCAGTTACTTTCATTACTTGTTGCGGCTCACATAACATCAGGTGATCCGCTTGCTCGTTTGCCACCTTCTTCCATAAAAAAGTTATTGTATTAAATATGAAGACTCCGTCAGGTTAATTTTAAATATACACAGTACAAAACCATAAATCAAAAACTCATATAGTTTAACGGGATGAATACATTAAACGAATAAAATAATAATAAATAATTCAATTAAACGTAATGCACTCGGCAAGGGAGACCAAACGGTTCAGTTACTATATTTAATATTTTGACAGTTGTCTTAAAGCCTTATTTCTCTATAAATCAATTTAACTTTTTAATAGATGTCTGAGTAATTAAAAGATTTGTACATACGAATGAGTCAAGAGCATTTGTACCGGCATTAGATTTAAATTAGAATCAAACATCCGGTGCGGGCGAGATGATCAACAACCACTTGGGAGATGAAAGTCTAACGGATTTATCCACCAAATATATAAGTGTATATTTATTATCTTACTTAAAGACTGTTCAGTGTAAGACAACATTATTTAATCATATTATGGAGTACAGGTGGACGTAGCATTGATTGACCAAATACAATCGGCGGCGAAACCGAAGACCAGATCCGTCGCTGCGAGCTGGGAAAGTCATTTGCTTTTTTGGGCCCCAAGGCCTTCAGGTGACCGGTTCAGGGGAAATCCATCAACAATAGCAGTTTAAAAATCCCGCTTGGTGTTCCGACGAGCTTTTCTGGAGGAGAAGTCGGAAGGCTTGTTAGCTCCCCAGAGACAGAGTTCCGTCGGCGGCTGATGCAGGCGGGCCGCAGATGTATGCGAGAGCGTTGAGATCCAGCAGTACGTAGCTGTAGCCCGGGGCGATTTGCGCGGAACGAACATAGTGAGGTTTTAGTCGGTACGATTCCGGCACTTGCCGCCGCAAGATCAGATTTACGTAGGGATTGCCTCACAATTAAAAAAGGGTAGACTGTTCTTTATGGCGATATTTAATTACAACTACCCAGTCATCTGCACCAAGCTAATGAATTGCAATTGCGTTGCCTACCGCATATGAACAAAAGAGGGAATAAACAGAAAATAGGATATTTCCTTTTCCATTTATCCCTTTCCCCCTGAAATAATTTTTCCCATCCTATAGGAAAAGGACTATAATTAGGCCTCCAAAACTACACTCTACACTACATCAAGTGAAACGAAGAAATATTTCACTTATTAAATATTTAAATTTAAAATATAAATACGTCATCATTATAACCAATCGATAATATATAATAGTGTTGATTAATGAAGATATTTGAAACAAGGATATTAAGTCGCTAATGTCACGAGACGGCACACCAATAGGAGCAAAGTCTTCCAAGTCCTTCTCTCGATAACTTTACGCGGTGTTCAGTGCATTGCATTAAATTCAACGCTGTCGACCTTTGATAAAGTTGCGCTACTAAAGTGCATAAACCAACTTCCACATAATACATTATTAAAGCTCCCGTCTATGTGACCGCGGTAAACTCAGAAACTACTGGACCTCAAATGGTTACCACTAATAAACCGAACGATTATTATTTAAGAAAATAACAACCTGGTTATGATCAACTCCTACCATCAGTGTAATAAGATTCTATGTTTCTGAGGGCCCATTACAAACAAACGCTTAAAAATATTTGAATGCAGTTTAATTTTTAATAAAATTTAAATAGTCTCCTTTAAGTATAATTTACCTACCGACAATATTTCAGATTCTTCCATTTTCCTCGACGAGGCAAAAGATGCACTGTATAATATAAAAATACCTTTTGTCAATCCCTTTTAATTGTTAAATGCATAATTATAAATACTCCAAATGAAAAGCGATAAGTGCTTTTACTGACTAAACTAAACTTCCGTACTTCTCAGCACTGGCACTGACACGATGCAGGTCAAAAACTCGTCTACACTTCAGTGACGAATTGTGAACAGATGACTGAATAAACACTACTATTTGCCTAATTATAAACAAACGTGCACTCACACCCTTCAATATGGGAGTTAGGCCGATGCACTGTATTCCATAAGTCTACGTTATATGCAGTCTCGTATTTATGTCACCGACCGAATGTAAATTCCGTCAATTTATACTCGGACTAGTCTTACAACCTATGTGTCTTTGAAAAAACGTTTTTTAATATATAGTTTGATGTGTAGCTATCACATCCACCCTAGCTAATCTAACCTTTAAAATTATCTTCCATTGTAACTTTAACTTAAATACAATTAACGCAAGTAAAATCAATTAATATCAGTTCACAATTTGACACATCTAATTTATTATACTAATAATATAGGACATTATTCACACACGGCTATCTGATTCCAAACTAAGCAGGCCTTGTACTATAGAAACCAGATTACTGATATAAGTACTATATATACTACTTTTCTTTTACAACTACACCCAGACTGAGGACAAACAGCACTTCACAGCAATTCATGCACACAAATGCCTGTCCTGGGTGGTTATCGAACCCACGACTTGCGGCGTGTAAAGCAAGTATCTTACTAATCACGCCAACCGGCCATAAAACCGTGAATGTTTAGTTCAGTTCACGATTTACAGCCAGTGTATTTAAGAAAAAGTTTTTAGGATTTCTAACAAACGAACACCCTATTTTTAATATCGAAAAAAAACAACATCAGTTGCACGAATGGGCCGGCTCATTGTATATCACGACCTCACAGAAGACAGGCGTGAAGTAGAAGTTTTCTACGTTTCGTCTGACTATCGAGGTGCTGGAGATGTAACCCGAGTCTATTATTATCCGTTTCTAATAAAGGATGGGAAGAAGAGGATTTGACGAGGGAGGGGATGGATAGGAAAAGGAAATACCCCTTTTTCTGTTTTTTCCCCTCCTCTGTCCATTAAAGTTAGATGACGCACACATATGGATGGATAGCTTTCACTTAATATCAGTTGAAACGCTTATCTTTGGCCACCTTGTTCCATAAAAAAACGTCAAATGTTCACAATAGTTGCAAGTGCGTTACCACCTTTATGTGTGTGACGTGTGTGTTTAACGAAAACCAAGATTAGAATCGAACTATAAACTTGATTATGCAAAACGCAACATTGTCAAACTGGTGTAAAAATGGTGAAATCGCCCTGTTACTGATACATGTATACATGAACGCACAGCTCAAACAAATGTCTTGAAACTTTCGATAGAGATATCTGGTATTACGTAGGCGAGCAGTAATAAAGGATTATTCTAAATTCATTCCCTAAAGTATTAGAGAAAATATTGTATATTATAAAGTTGACTTCATACAGTTAATCATATTAAATAGCGTTCATCTAAGGCTGGACAATCGTCGGTTTAATTAAATTGCATGGCGTGTGAAAGGGCTGTTTCTAGAAGTATATACCGGTGTAAAAAATAGTTATGAATTTTTTTTTCGAAATTCAAATATTATTTAGAAAATCTTTTTCTGTCTAGGAATTGAAATTGGAATTAAAATTGGTTAATCTGATTTATTAAGTTTAACTATCAAAATAACAGTTTTCAATGTTTTAAAGCAATTATAATTTGGCCTTTATGTAAACTCATAGGGAAAGTTTAAAAAGATCTCCACACGATACCTGTACAATATCTCTGTACTCGTAATATACGGTTACAACAACACAAAACAAGAACAAGTGGTCATCGAAACGTAGAAGAAATTCATCTTTATTACGTAGCAAGTAAGATTAAATTCCAAAGAGCTGGCTAATCCAATCAAACGGACGTGTCTGTTTATTTCAGCAGTCTATTAATTTCACTGCCGTTCAAGTTATTTGTGTTGCACTTTAGTCCCGTCGAAGACACCGTTGTACTGGTGTAGCTTACAGATAAAATTAATAACGAAACGCGAAAGTTAAATCAAACCTACTACACATTTGAAACATAACTCTAGCTTGTTAAATCTTAAAGTATAAAAGAAGACGAACTTTTACATCCACTTGTAACCAATAAAACATTAAAACAGCGTTCGTGAACTTTTTTCATTGAAAAACATCACACAAATACATTAGCACGTAAATTATTTACTATAAAACGAGTAACATACTTGCAATTTTATGTAATTGTTTTGGAAGTAAGGTATTGTTTTTTTTTTTTAATTAACGTTTAATTGATTTTTTTAATTTTCAGCAATTAATTTAGTAAAAACGTTAATAACTGTGGTTTAGGGTACGATCTGCGAAAAGGCCTTACGTTCACATCCCTTATGTTGTGGTGAACTATTTACTAAAGTAGAACTGCCTAGTGAATTAATCTGTTTCCAAA
>JWHW01031529.1:40683-53445 GCA_000931545.1 Papilio glaucus | reverse complement strand
GAGGTGTACGTGTGAAGAGATTGCCGTAGTTAAGACACAAATACAGCTTTCAGACTTCCTCTTATACGCACTCTTTATTTTATCACATGTCAACCCAACCTCCTTCCATCCAAACACTCAGATCCATTCAGTACGACAAGTCTTACGAGTGACTTACAAACTGTGCCTTAAGCTTAAGGGGGTTTCGTGGATTATATTATAAAAAAATAAATAAGCTAGAGTGACCGCAACCCAGAAAGGCAGGCAGATTATGAGCTTCCTTTTGGCACAGTCCTGGCAGACCTTCTTCATAATCGTGCATCGTCCTCTGTTACTGCCGACACAGTTCTATCTAGGATATAGGTAATATCGTCTTTAACAATAATGGGATAAGATTGCTATCACCCAAACCGATTTGATCTTAAATGTGAGAGAAAAATGAGTCTATCGCCATATAGTGGTCAACAAGCACAACTGATCAAAAATAACGGTTAGGAATTGAACCCAGATACTGTGCTCCTAGACACGTTATCCTATACCAGACGTCGCTGTTTACTAGCATTTGTTCGCATGCAACTAGTTCGAGATTCTATTTTAAAATATTTCTATACAATTCGACGGTATATGCTAATAAACGCTCTGGGTTTTTCCGCTTTGTTAAGGTCGTCACCTTATTATTTACTACGACTCTCATGACATTTATTTGAAATAAGTTTATGCTTCAACACAGTCTGATAACAAATATTATATATTTTGTTTGGATGAAGATCAATAAGGCGATTTGATGATTGCATTTTTGAAATCTAGATATTTATTTTTAAGTTTTTGTTCCTCTTAGTGAGTTGTAAAAAAATTATATTACTAACTGTCTACCGCTTTGATACTAAGCGAGATAGCATTCGAAAATCGGAATTAATTAAGCGAAATTAGAAAAGCTTTTTTTACAAAATTCTCGCTATGTTAGACTCGTTGAAGTGAAATTATATTACTGCTCAAAGCAGCTTAACTCGTTCAAGAATTTTTATCATTACATATTTCGCAAAGCGAGCCTTTCAGTCTCGCATCTCTTCCGACTTTAATTACAACCTGACATTACTTTCGTATAAATTCAATACGTTTTAGCAAACCTTAAGCTGGAGCAAAAATATATTACTTCCTTGAATACGTAAATCAATTGTATAGCACTATTTTCTCGATTTTTGTAGAGAACAATACTTGTTGTAGTATTAAAATTGCTGAATCAAGGTTGAAACATTTCCATTATAGTTATTTCTTATATTTGTTTTTTATTCGGAAAAATATTTTTTTTGTAAATATTAAAATCAGCCATTATTTTCTAATGCAATTAGTGCGTTATTAACTAAAATTTGTGTGTACATGTAAATATATCTTCTACGGTAATGAGTTGTTTTTCTTGCTCACTCGGCAACAAAGGTGTCGCTGCCTAACAGATACCTACTCTAACCACAGAACAAGGGGCAACTATTAGTTAAACTATTGTAAACAACTTTCATTAGGACCATAACATTATTAAAATTATGCAAGCATTGAATACGCAACTTTATTGCCCAGTGTAAGTCGACAAAGCCTCGTATGTGTGCGCTGTCAAGAGCAAACAGAAAGCCTCTGTTATCAAGTGTCTCGTCGCACAAGGCGGCACACTCTCAAGGTGGTTTTGAGAAATAAGAATTAGTATAAACAAACCTCGAAAAGCATAGTAATGTAAACAAACGACTTACTTAGAACAGTACTTCAAATGACGTCATTGTTGTTATCATTTATAAAGTCTACAAAGTAGGGGAAAATTCCCATTTATTGGCACTTTATGAAACACTGCGTGCTTAAATCGTATAATCTGATTACATGAGAAGTAGTAAATGGAATAAAATTGATAAGTCGACAGTTATTGAACCTCTTGTGTTGTTTTCTAAAGAAACCGATTTTACCAATTAATGGTATAGTTTACCCAATTATCGTCAAAGGTCCAATTATTGGCATGAATAATAAATCTCGGTTAAATCTCTCGGATATTAGCTAATTAAATTCTTTAAATAGCTATGTATATGTAGACAAGTAACCTGTAAAAGAAATATCCAGGTTGTTTCGGATAAACTCTCAATCGATTTTAAAAATTGTTTCACCAATAGAAAGCGTCTATACACGAATCACCAAGGCTACATTTCTTTAATTTGTCTATCTGAAGCTAAGGCGCGTTGCCTTTATTTGTTTACACAAATTTAAATACATTAGCTAGTACATTACAATGCGATACCATTAAGGACATATATATGGATGTGGCTGAATTTTTATCACATATATATCTATAAGTAATATGAAAATGTGTACTTAATGTTGAATTTATTAAAGCGGTATCTAGAGGTATATAAATCTATGATCACGTTCTAGAGACTTTATCTATAAAAGTAATAACAACTTCGATAATTATTAATAGTAAATAGATAAAAAATATTTGTTTATATTTATTACATTTTATGTCAAATAATATTTTATATATCGCAGATACATATATTTATATTACGTAAACGTGTTAATTAATCTCTACACATATACTGAAGCACATGTCTATACAATTCTCCTGAATACATTGCATAAGGAAGCTTTGAGAGCAGCCTGAATATGTCATATTACACACAACAAATACACTGTCCGAGTTTCAATACACATTCCCGGAATATCTCCATTCTCTATCATAACTATCTTTATCCATATATTCAGATGTATGTGCATACGTGGTGTGAGGAATATTATTGCTCTATTTAAATAATTCTATCTTATACATTCTGTATCTGTAAAATTCTCATTAGACTACTTTGTTTTTTTTTTGTTTATCGATTTTTTGATAACCAAATATAAAGAATGCATGCCGTACAATTTACAACTTCAAATTTAATAAACGGAAACGAGGCGTACTGCCTTAATAAAATGAACGCATCAATGAACCGTGTAAAATTGCATACGTACATCTCAAATCTATATATATAAATCTTTTATTAAATTTTTCATCATAAATACGACGAAAAATATCATTAGAAGACATGTAAATATGGAGTATCTATTACATATTTACAAAATGGTACACGTGATAGAAACATTCATTAAATTCGTTTGTTGTCGCTGTACTATCAATATCAATATAGCAATAATTGTTCAATAATAATGATCTTGCAAAAAGCTCGCATACATTTTTTGTGTGACCATAATAAAAATATACATATAACATAATATATTGTATGCTTGATATTATTATTTTTTTATAGTAGAAGATGGCAAACGGGCAAGCGTTTCACCTGTGTGAAGTGATCGCTACCCATACACATCTGCAACAAGCTAATGAGTTGCAGATGCGTTTAATGGACAGAGGAGGAGATAAATAGAAAATGCTTATTTCCCTTTCCTATTCATCGCCTCCACCATCAAGTCCTCTTCCACTTCCCATCCTTTTCTTATTAGAAAAGGAGGGGAAGAAGAATTAAGGCACGTCACATCAGACAAAACGCTACTCTACTTCACGCCTGTCTTCTATGAGGTCGTGGTATTTCACCGGTCGAACCAGCCAATTCTTGCAACAAATGTTGTTGTTGCGGACTCTACTAGTAGCTATGGAATCGAAACTATTTATCGCCTAATTTCAAAAATGATTTTTTTTTTCATTGTATATCCAGTTCGCTATAGGGGTATAAAATAAATGTGACGATAAATGCATGTACATATGCTAGAGGTAGGCATTAAAAAACGGCATCAAGTAATAAAAAGCAAGAAAGTAAAGTAATAAATTTGTGTCAGTTATTAAACGGTGAAAGCACCGAAATATGTGCAGCGCAATAAGTTCACGAAATCTTTGTTAAGTAAATAATTCTCCCAGTTTGTGACGCATCCCCAATGCATTCGACACATACGTGCTGATTCATTTCTTTGGTCTGGGAACGAATTTATAACGAATCACGGTTACCATGAAAAAGTTCACGGAATTCAGGTATGCGCTCACGCCCGTAACCTAGAAGGGTAGGCAGAGATCATGGATTTCCATTTGGCGCGATCCTGGCACACCTCTTTCGCTTCTTCTACATTCATGCATCTACATGCTCGTCGGTTATGGGTGCTACTTATAGCGGCCTTTTTAGTAAGACACTAATCTGATCAATATAAGTTATCCTAGGGCGTCCCCTACCAACACTGCCACTCACATTTGCTACAGAAATTTGTTTCGTTATTCTCTCTTCATTCATCCTTTCAACATGCCCGAATCACCGAAGCATACCTTTCTCAATTCTAGCATCCAGGAATTCTGGTATTTTGAAATATGAAAAATAACATTTTAAAAATTGAAACAAACATTTTTTTTCAATTCCAAAAATAAAAATAACACATAGAAAATAACTAAAATGCACTCTTAAAGCTATAAACTTAATTTACACTAAGACTTTTTTTTATAGAACAAGATGGCTAGCAATCGGGTCGTCTCAATTAAGAGACCGCCACCTATAGGCATCGGATGCGTTGGACAGAGGAAGGGACGGGAATGAGAATATTTCCTCTTCCTATTCGGCCCCAAGCTATCCAATCCTCTTCATCTTTCCATCTTATCCTTAGAGGAAGGGTCAGAAAAGTGAAGAGGATTGAAATTAGGCCTCAGACACACTCATCTATCTCTGAGCACTCGATGTTGTTGCGTGCTCTACCACTGTTGGTCTACTATCTAATGACAATCAAATACTGAACTCTATAAAACTGATATGAATTAGATAACCTTCTTTACTCCTTTCCTTTGAAAATTACTGATAAAGTTAGTAAGGACTTATTAACTCGATTTGTTCCAGCGTCTATACTTGCATATTTAATTTAATACGGAATGTAAAGCGACATGTATTTTGATACATGTCGCTTTACATTCCGTATTAAATTTCTATAAATTATATTTGTATAAAGTCATAGAATGCGTTGGAATCCGTCCAGGTTAGCAGCATCACAATATTTCGAATCATGCATACATACCTAAGGCTATCTTTTTTATAAGTTATTTTAATATTATGTACATACTTTATATTCAAAATATTAATTTATCCACCACATGGACTTATCATTACGTTTCAAAGTTGCTTTTGATGCAGATATATATAAATATATATACATATGTATATACAATCACGCCTCCTAAACCAGCGGTGTAGGCAAAGATTACTGATTTTCAATTGTCACTGTACTGGCACACCTCTCGCGTCCAATAACTCAGTGTCACCGAGTGTGTCAACGAGGGATCAAAAGGTATCATGATTTACAGAGAAAAAGTCACGGGCACTCGTTTTTACGTCTAAACAAACATTCGTTTCACGTCTCCGTGATGACGTGATGCAATATTTATTGTCTAGCGAGGTTTCACAAGACATTTATGTGCATGACCTTTATAAAAACGTGAATAAATATCTCAAAAATATATATGACGTAACCTTCACTCTTAAATAACCTTCAAAATCAATGATAATGAATTCTTCGACACGGAGACTGTAAATAAACATAGAATGATATTGTTATACATACATAGTATTACAATTATACAAAATCAACTCTAACATTTACAACGTAGCGTTACAAGAGAGCGTATTGTACGAATGAGCTGATTTTCTATCGACTTCGAAGAGATAAAACAATAAGAAGATTTAAGTAAAATGGATTGTTATTATTTTTTTACTAGTACAGCCAAGCGGTTCACCTGATCTTAAGTGACCGCTACCCATAAACATCCATCAAATGAGTTGAAAATGTGTGGCCTACCTGTAAGGGCCAGAGGAGCCGATAGACAGGACAAATTTCCTTCTTCTATACATCCCCTTCCCCGTAAAGGGAAGATGCATCAGGAGAAACGCAGAAGTATACAATATATTTATATTACACCCGTCTTTTAGTGAGGTATTTCACAAGTCGAGCCGGAACATTTGTACAACAGATGTTGCGGGCTCTACCACTGTTAATAATAAAATTCTCTTCTTCTCTTTAATAACAACAATCAAATCTTTTTCATAAATTGCACGTTATAATGTGTAGCATAAATAAAATTTTAAACCTACCGGATAAAGTGATGGATGGCTGAACTGAATCAAAATTCATTTAATTGCGAAGTTTTATCGTAACGAACGGTCGGCCGTCGGTGGCAACGGTTTATTTCACTATGTTATTATTAATAAAAGACCTGACCGAGCTTATGAAATTAATAATTTTAATAGAAATATGTTTTCAATATAAGCCTTATTTGTGTTATCATTAATACATAGTTGACAAGGCTTAAGTACATAGACGAGTATATAATATTGAATATCAAAATAACAGAGCTAGAATAAGATGGCTTAAACTTACTTAAGCGTTGCAATTCGATTTTTTGAGTTATATTTAACCTGGGGTTTTGACTTCCTCTGCTCCTGTCCAGGTCCTGATCTATAACTTATTTGTCTATGAAAATCTCGCAGGGCATCTACCAATTATCATGATTGTTATGTTTTTATTTAATATTGTAAGTTATGTCCGTCCGTGCGTAGTAATAACATATATATGTATAATATACGTCCACGCATAGTAGCTAACATTTTGAAATATAGAATCGTGCAAAACATTGCGTTTACGTATTTGTACTTTGAGGTAAACGATGGTTGTTAGGGCCGTCAATACCAAACATGTTGGCAGTAACTGAATTTCAACAGTGAAACTGCTAACTGCCAACTCGTGACGTATCCTCCACTCCACACGCTTGCTGTCTAAAAATTAATTAAAACTATGTAAATGTTCTGTATTTAAATATCAACTAGTTACTCGCAAAACTTCGCCAAACTCTTCTAGAACTTGCAGACGAAATGAAATTTATAATATAAATTAACTTCTGCGAAATCTTTAGTTATTTGACATATCATATGCAAATCATAAGACTGTAAAAGTTTTTAATGTATTAATCCGGTCGTAACACGTTATTTTAATACAGTATTAAATTTAGGCGAAGACAAAAGACGTTTTGGATTCACAAAAAACGAGATAATAAAATTATGGCCGTGGACAAGCAAGCTATAATGCTAAGAATGAGAATCTAATTAAGAAATAAAGCATTTATATATGAATTAAAAAGGTGTAGATTTGGTAAAGTAATATATCGTGACAAGACAAGTAATATATCCATAAATACATGGTAGCGAAATGTGGAGAGGGGCGAATACTTAAAATTATCCCTTTGTGTCACTGGGCACTAATTTATTTTAGTTTATTAAAAAAGAATTAACGCATTATGTTAGAGGTATAAATAAGAGTTAATAATATACTAGAATAATAAAATATTTAACGTTATTTTTTTTTATCATGGTCGCTTTAGAGAGCTTGAAGGAATTCTGCGTGTGGCGTGATCGGCAACAGCGATAAATCCATAGCGTCGCACCGAAACTAAAATAACTTCAGACACGTTGTAATTAGCATAGCGGACAGGCGCGTCAAGGATAATGTCTTCTTATTGATACAGATTCTTGCATTTTGGAATATTTTTCAACGCATATAATTCGAATAATAGATTCACACTACCGACCAAACATTTTCTTGTTTCTTAATTCGAATATCTGCATATTTATTGATCCGTTTAAATACTAATTCGAATATTATTAAGAAATCATATTATATAAGTCGATATATACGTATATAAAAAACGTTCGCTTGTTAAATACCCCAAAGTTCATAATTCTTTACCTATCGTTTCGAAATTTTTCCACAATGTTTCCGTGGCTTCAGCAACTTCGTGAAATTTGTCCGCTTACTATACAAATACAAACGACGAAAATTAGCAAGAATTAGGAAATTTAGAACTTCATAATTGAATCGGAACTTTTTACGTAAGACTTCTTTTTGTACTTTTTAGCACAAAAAGAAGTCCTACGTAAAAAGTTCGACAACTAACGAAAACCGAAATGCGAAACATATGTATTTTATATAATAACTACGACACAAAAACAACAGATAGAGAGATTAATCACATATAAAAGTATTATAGAGTAAATTTACATTAATACTTAAAGAGTAAATTAAAGAAATTTAACCTATAACCGAAACCTATAAAATACCTCCATAAAAACATGTAACCGAAACCTACACAATATGGACTACGGTTATACTAGTCCGATCTCACATATCGTGGGAGAAGGGCAGAGAGATGATAGAATAAATTAACAAAAACGTACAATACTCAAAATACAGAGTACATATGTTTTTATCTAACTTCAAAGAAGGTAAAAAAGGGTCAACAATACATATAACGCAGTCGCACTAGCACTATCAGTTCGATAGCCTTGCTAAAATCACTATCGCGCAACTCAGCGGTCTGTGAATGGCCAACACCTAGGCACATATCTGATAAGGGGAAAGATAACGTGCCTGCTCTCGAAGCTGACTCATGACGATACTTGCTTGTGACCAGAGTGGAATTAGTTTAAGTGTTTAATAAAAAGTTATTGGAGAGGAATACAATAAAACTAAGACGTACGTATACCATTATAATACAACTAGCAGCAAACACCCGCATTTTGGGTGCTTTTTCTTTTTCTTTAATATTGAAAAATACATTTTTAACCCCCGTATCTTTTACACCGCCACAACCATCCTCAGGCAAACACAATAGTGACACTTTCAGGGAAATGTGGGGTGTTGGCTTAAAAGTGAAATATGCATATATACACGTCCATTTACATGAATATATATGTATAAAAATAGATCAGTAAGTAAGATCGGGATTGTGTTAAACTGGCGCACAATAAACTTATTAAACTTTTTATCATATCTTATCATAGCGCAGGTATAGTTGTCGATTGGAATAGTACAACAAAAATTCTATTGGGAAGAATCTACACGCGCTTGAAGTCACGAATGGAAATATACGAAAGCCATTTGCAACATTCTCGTTATACGTTATCAATCCTGCAGTTCATTGTAGGTCATAGATTCATATAACTGTTTAATACATTTGGCTATAAAGTCGATGCTTACTCGTATTTTAACACGCTTTTGTTAGTTTGCTATCTGTGTGTTTGAGCTTTGGTAAATCACGTTGATCACAGGCACCCCGTTAAAAATATCCGATTAATTTGAAACGTTGCACACTGATCAAGGACCCATGAGAATGCAATCATTTCTATTATCCTTATTCGGATCTTTAGGATTTTTTTAAATTGCTATCTTACAAATTGATATCGTTTTTAAAACCGTTTACAGGGATTTTTGTCTACGTAAGTTGTTTACAATCTATGTATTTTATCTATTTTTGCAATGTTCCTTATCTGTCATCGATTTGTACTAGACTTCTCTTTATCTCTAGTATCATAATTCCTTCCCATCAAAAACAACATACATATATGTATGTATATATAGTTTTTTATAAATTAGAAAATTTAACGACAATATTAACTTTTCGGATGTAGGTAGCCTTGGTGCTTTTGGCATAACTGTCAGTTCTTTGACAGTTGGCGCGATTAACTTAAGTAAGGATATGTATGTTTGTATAGAAATATTACCCTTGCGAAGCCGGGGCGGATCGCTAGACAGATATATATATTATCATACAGTTAGTGTATTTGTACGAACATGTGTGGATGTATCAGTTTCTATGGTAGAAAGTAGTAAACGACACAGATCTTGTTCAAAAACATCAGAATTTTAAGGTACCACCACTATGTATCAGTTACTGATGTATTGCCACCCTGTGAGTACTATACCTTGTTTCATAGCAAGATATGATTGTTGTAAACAAACAAACGTCATTCACCATACATGGCGGCCATTACGCTAATAATACTTTCGTCGAAAATGTTGTAATTTTGTGGAAATCATGAGATAAAGTGAAGTATACATAAGTATAAGATGTGTATAAGATGACGTGACAAAAACTTTCTCCTCGAAAGTATATTGAATTTACGAATTTTAACGTAAAACTCTTTGTTTTATAAAATCCCATCTTGTTGTGAAACAAGGTATACCTGGGTTGATTTTCCTTGTTGGCCCTTAGTCATCAGACGACAACATACAACTATTACTACCACACGCCTTTATTTTGTAAGATAAATGCGGTTGAGACTTTGCACCTCAGAAATTGCTAGCTGAACGCAGTACTGTTGTTTTGGTAGCAGTTGAGCGCGTGTATCAATATTTTGTATGTTGATAATGATTCGATCGTTGCAGGCGATCAAAGGTGGCGCGACATGAAGTGTGGGTGCCGGTAGCATGCGTTGCCCGGCGCTGTGGCAGCTACCGTTCGCGCTGGTAGCCCTGCTGTCGCTTGTGGGGCAAGGCTCGGCGCAGCCCGCGCCCACGCTCTGCGATGACGACGCCTGTCGCTGTGATTCCTTCACGCGCCTCATATGCAACTGCACCCGGGATTCCAACGTAAGAAAATTTCGTATTCCTATCCATAATACTCGTAATTGATTGAGTCGTCAAGTCTGTCGGCAGCACTGTGTGCGTATATATATTAAATTCAGATACTACGTCAAGAGTAATTGTCTCTAGGATTGTCGAGATATTCTATTTAAGATATATGTAAGTGAGATACTGTTCGCTAAACTAAGTTAAGCAATCTCGCAGCCGAGAGTTCCGCGGTGAACTAAAGTTACTCTTGAGATGTTCCGACTAACCGCAGTCGACTTCTCGCATTCCGATAACTATTAGTCGTCCGAAGCCTTGTTCTTGTAGGTCTATTCTACAAAGTATTTTATGCTTTCATAGAATACCTGCGTGGAGTTGATGTATTTATAATAATAACGGGTTTTTTCTGGTATGTGAGGTCTCAGAAGGCCCAGTTCCAGATCATATTTACGATTGTACTCAGTTGGCCTATTTCGATTATCTTTTTTTTTTAATACGAATGAAATATACTTCTTTCAGGAGGTGACGCTGAGACCAGACGGGCCGTATCGCGTGCCGTCCACAGCATCCAGTATAGTAATCGACGGGTGCACCAGGGTTCACTTCCTCTCGGAGACGATACGTGGCCTCATCCACCTTCGGAATGTGGAGATCAGGAACGTCGCGCACGCTGTTATCAACGAGCGCTCATTAGCCTGGTCGCCTTTCTCACGGGACAGCGAACTGAACCCTGGAGTCCGCATCACCATTCACAACAGCACAGTGAACGAGATCGCTTCGCATGCAGTACAAGGCCGAGTCGACGACATAACAATAACCAACAGCCGCATCAGTAACCTAAAGCCCTTCGCTTTTTCTAGTCTATCCGGTGTCAAAAATATAGAGTTAAGTAATAATATTTTCGATAACATCGAAATCCAAGCTTTCAAAAAATTCTCAACATTGAACTTTGTACTACGAGGCGGCGAGATCGGATTTGTACCTAGTAGATTTCTGTCGGACGTGGAAGTTACCAATTTGTTGCGAATCGAGGGCGTTACCATAGAACATTTGTCTAGTTTGGCTTATCTCGTCAATTCACCAAAGAGAGTGCTGATAGAAAGCAACAACATCGATACCATGGACGGTGACGGGTTTCGTTTAGTTTCTCAGGGACCAATTACATTTAGAAATAACACAGTGAAAACATTAAGAAAGGGTGCATTGTTCGGGTTCAGTGTTGATTTGGATGTGCTATCCACATTCGGGAGGCAGGAGTTGGTGTTAGATAACAATACAGTGACGAACTTGACGCCATCGTCTCTTATTTTTAATCGGTCAAGTTTGACGTTACGTGTTGACGGTTTGAATATTAATGTAACGTGTAGTTGTACGTTAGCCGAGCAATGGAGCGATGTGCTGAATGAGCAGGGTGGGATCATCAGTTGCTGGTACGAACTGGATAATCATTATATCTCCTTACCGACTTACGTCAACAGTAGGTGTGGGGCGTTCAAACAAAACTTTTGGATATACGTCGTGGTAGGTGTGATATTGGTTGCGATAGTGGCGGCCATTGCAATATTTTTCATTGTACGGCACGAGAATGAAAAAAAGAAGAAGTTACAAATAGTAATGCCTGACGGTAAGACGTACAGAGAGACAGAGTTTCATATAGTGGTAGAAAGAGCAGAGCTCCTCACCACCGATCTATGATTGAGAAACCTGTACTTATTTAATAGGAAGTTTCATATTGGCGTATATGGAAAATCATCGGATGGTCCTGTCTCTCTTCTACCTCAATGTAACGTCAGTGAAAAATGTGCCAAGTTTAGTTCTTATGTTTATCAGTATTAAAAAGCGATGGACATTCTAGTGAGGTCGCATGTTTATTTATATTGCGGGAAACATTGTTTATATCCAAATAAATAAAGAGTACAAAATGTTAAAAGCGATGTTTTTGTTTAATATCGAAGATTTACTGAAATATTAAATCAGATTATATGTATGACACGTGAATATAAATAAGAACACGCTCGTAAAATTATTCTTTAGATATGTGAATTATAAATAAATGTAAATTATAATGAGTCAGAATAATTATATTGTTTAATTACCTAAGTACAGCTCTAACCTGTTAAGGTATGTACATATATAATTTGTATAGCTGAAGCGAAAAAATTACGACCAATTCAATCAAAAGTTTTTTATGTCATTTATAATATCGTCATAATGTGTATATGCGACTGCGAATTCAATGGAGTAAACTTAAATTCATACGTCACATATAACATACATATATCGTATAGTTTTACTGACAGCATACCGCTGAAGATGATCTCATCTCATAAACCAATTACTCTTTTACACACTAATTAAAAACGGCTTTTACTCACGCGTGGTTCGGTGTAT
>JWHW01031529.1:21876-33170 GCA_000931545.1 Papilio glaucus | reverse complement strand
ATATATCAATTACCCGACATGTTAAAACAACATGTTACGTAATTGATATATTTAACATTACCTCCGTTACCCGCTGTGATATTTTAGACAGCATGGTATCCATTATCCCTCTGCAACTTGGCATGGGTCATATGACATACAATACAAGTAAAACGCGGGAAATTTTATTTTTGGTAATTTCTCGAATGATCCATTTAATTTAATCTTGTAAACGTAATATAAAAAAAAAGTTTTCATAATTAATTTACTAAAAAATATTACGAAATTTTTATTTTCAACTCAATCATCAATCATCAAATTCAAATCAAACTAATATCTTAGGAAACGCTTAGTTAGTAGAGATTTGTACAGTACCTAATTAATATTAGAAAATGTATGTACGTATCTTCGATTTTAATAATAAGTAACCAGTAAGTCGGTAGATTAATTAACAAAAAAACAATAGAGTGTAAGACGAGTAAACATTTAATGATTTTAATGAATAAATGGACGATTTTCTACCTTGTATACCTTGCGGAAGGGCGACTCAGAGATATGAGGTTCTTTGGTAGCAGTGCATTTATGTCTGGGTGCTCCGGCCGCCGCGAATATTGTCAATGTGTCTTCCGGCTGAGCTGTGATGCTACGTGGATCCATCTCCAGGACTATCCACGACACACTCTTAGGAAACAGCACTCTGGATATGGATAAAAATATATCGGTAATATAATTACAAGTTGTCATGTTTCGTTGCTGGTTGCGTAAAAAACTATAGCCAAAACCTATTACAGTATGGAACTACGGTCGTACTGTTCTAACCCCACACAAAAACAAAACAAAGGTGGGGAAAGGCAGGGAGCAGATGTTCGAGATTAAATTTTATTTAACAGATTGGTAAATTACTAAAGTAAGGCGACATTAAGAGTACCCACCCATGTCCCGGAATTTTTCCAAATAGGAATCTCTACCTTCCCCCTTTGGATTACGACCGTGGGTGTTTATTGATATAAATAGATTTTGAATGAATTACCTCATGTTAGTAACAGTCGCCGGCTGGTACGGATGTTCGCTTTCCACCCAGGTGTAGTACTGTCCGGGAGAGGTCGCGGGCTCTTCAGTGCTCGGCACCTGCAGGTTCAGTGCCGCCACGTGAGGCAACATCTTGTGCACCAGCTCCAGCAGTTTGACAAAACTCTACACACAAAATATATTTTATAGAACAAATAAAATATAAAGCAAACGTATCATATCAGGAAATCAAGAGGGAAGATTGGAGATTGCTGAGAGAAGACAAGAGCAGAACAGTTCTTAAATTGATGATGACGATGATGTAAAAGATGGACTCGTTTGGGACTGCATCGCCAATAATATACAGTATCGACTATGATGCATAAGACTAAGCAGAAGCAAAGAGTTTAATTAATAAAATAAACGGATAGGACAGACAGAGGAGCAGCATTGGACGTCTTTTGGTTGAAGAAAATTAATGTTACCTTAGCGTCTTCCAAAGTCTCTAGATAAGCCAACACGTAGACAAGCATCGAGTTGATGACGGGCGAGTTCCGCAGCGTGACTATGTTGCGGCGCAGGTCATCAGGAGTTAGCTCACTGCGCATCGCGGACAACAGCTCGGTGCTGCGGTCCATGATCAGCTCGCCGACACGCAGCGTCATCGTGCGCAACGCAGACACGATCATGTCAGCGCTCTCGATAGCGTTAGATAAAAGCTTCGATGTTCTGATAACAGATTTACAAACTTACTAGTAATGGACTTGTAGTCGAAAGCCAAGCTCAAGGTGGCAACCTCAAAACCTGATACTGTAGTTGCCAACTCAAGATAAATAGTGACAGTCGGGAAAAAAGTTATTGTTAAGTGTAAATTAGACTTTTTTTTAGAAAATATTCACCATTATCCTTTTACATTACTACTGTTTGTCTTCTTACTTTTCATTCACCACACAATCCTTTTTAAGCCAAACTAAACTTACGCGTAATAAATGAGGCAAGGTATTTGTCCTCTTGCCAACGTTGTGCCGTTGAAGCTTAGCGAACTGGATGCAAAATGGAAAGTGGTTCCATCTGGGCCTTTTACTGATGGCAGTCCACAGTCGCCGTTAACAGTGCGCCCGCCGTGGTTGCAAAACCTGAGTGCATATCTGAACTCCTCCTGCAGAATACTTTTGTATTTGTATGGGACTTATGATTTTTTGACTAGAGTCAACCATTGTTTGGTATTTGAAAGGCAAGAGTTAAGATTTATTAGAGATCCATAAAATTCGAGTGGAATATGAAGCTCCAGTCACATCGCACAAGCAGAAGAAGTGGTAGAGGATTTGACATATACCCCGTCCATTAATTTGTAGAAGTCTATGGGTGGCGGTCGCTAAAATCATGTGATCCGCTTGCTGCTTCCACTGCTTCCACAAAAAAAATCTAATACGAAATATTTACGGTACAATTAGGTTAGCAAGCTTTCTTTCGTGTTATATACAACGAGTGAAGCCAGTATGCTACGACAGCGGCCTCGGAGTGCCAAAAGGCGCGCCGAGAGTGTTTCAAAGTTTAGGTTTATGACATTTATTTTGCAATTTTGTCTTGAACGGTGAATTTTATGTCAATGGGAGTGGTGTTGAGGGAATGGAGGAAACCTCCTTTACCCCAATCTCCCTCAAAACCTGCATTTAATTATAATAATAATTACCTTTATTATATTTTAATTAGTTGTAATTATGCTTATTAATATAATTTTCAATGGTAGTGGTAGAAAAATTTCCCAACCTTCAAAGCAATCGGTCGGTTGAATTTGATCGTAACCAAGTCGTGTTGGCAGTCGGCGCTCGTGAAAATGCCGTGCACCACTTCCACGCTGATCCAGCAGTGAGATGGCTTTGGTTCCTCCATGATGTTGCGAACCTGCTACATATTTAATTAATTTAATTTAATTAAAAATGTACACATCGTATGCATTCATTTCTTAGTGCTTTATCGCATATTATCTGCGACATTACTTTGCTGGCTGCAAAATCGTGCAGCTCGCGAGTCGCTTGGACAGCTCATTTCATGTTTTATTATTATAAATAAACATAAATTTGAACATTATAAATTACATTGTTTTGTGCATTAGTAGCTTATTCACTAAAAAAATTAGTCGTGAATCAGAAGTTATAAAAATAATAGATAAAATAATAGAGGGTATTTAAAATAAGCACATGGTATTGAAACAGTACAGGGTACAGCAGACAGCGAAAAGAACTCCATTCTAACCGGGGGTCCATAACACACCTCTTGATTTTTAAATTTGGTTCCGCGTATAATATCACTACCATGGAAACCAAGATTGTTCAAGAGTTCATATATAAATGAGCTGATGAGACTTTGATTGATGTATATGATCGCATTACGAACATTTTTAGAGTCTAATAATTATACATAATTTGGACAACGAAAGACAGATCCGGTAAATGGACTATTCAAGATGCTGACTAAATATTTTATTTCATATGACTCTCTTTATCTCCTTCCTCACATTCATATTTACTTTTGGGTGGACTAAGGTCATAATTTAACGATTTTAGGTTGGAGACTGTCCTTATATCATGTACTTACATCCTGCATCAGCTCAAGACTGTATTCAAAGGTTCCACTGCCGCCGTAGACGCAAGCTCCGACCAGCATAACGCCGGGCCGGTCTACAGTAAACGCGATGGAGTCAGGACTACCATTCCCCGTGTTCCAGACACGATTCTGATTCACGCGTATAAATCGGGATGGTGTGACGAGATGCTTCACTGAATCCTGGTCCATGTCCTCCTGTAAAGAAATATAAGTTATATATAATCTATGACAAGAGCTATTTAGAATGTTTACTTTAGTCTAGTAGTTCTTCTTGTAGGATACCATTTGATTGCAAAGTTCCGTCATCATTAAGGCAACTTGAACATTTCTAGTTTGCCAAACCAATAGCATACATTTTAGACGAAATGTAAAACGTAGCCAAATGTTTTTTTTGTTAATTCCCTAACGAGTAAAAATATAAAATGTAAATAATGAATATAGTCTGAGTTGCATTGAAATGATTCTCTTTTCTCCGCAACTCGTAACGCAGGTCATACATTAAGTTCAGCATCCAACGAATTAAAAGTAATATTCACCCTCGATTCATTGGTGCACTGCGCTAGCTCGGCCACTATCCGCACTATAAGTTTGCAACTAAATTCAGACAGGCGCTGTTGATGTCCAGCCTCGCCGTGATCGTGGGGCTTCGCGCACTGGCGCGTTGTTATGCGTTGCTTGACCGGTAGCAGTACGATGTCTAGCAGGCGTGGCAACACGTCCATCAGGTGCCAGTCTAAATAGACCGGCTTCACAACACTGTTATCTCGTATCTGTATTTTAAAGCAAATGTTAATATATAAGTTTTGGCAATTTAATTCACACAGGTGTTAATATCGACTGTCTGTACGTTTTAGAAATTAGAAAATGTGAAACTTTAGAACCATCGTCTCCGAAGAAGATACATTAAGAAAACCGACTCAAAATAGAGCTAGGAAATGCCGGATGACGAAGAAGACAAGGAATTAAACAAATGGACCTAACAGTGGTAGATCCTGCAACAGCAATATCTGTTGCACGCATGCGCTGCCCCTACCGGTGAAAACCACGACTTCACAGAAGACATGCATCAAGTAGAAGTATTACTATGTTTAGCCTAAAGACTGAGAAGCCGAACTAGTAAGACAGCTGCTAAGAGGAAAAGAATTGGACTGGAGTGAATGACTAGGATAATGCTTTTCCTATCCACTGTGGTTGATGTTACCCATAAGCATGCGCCGGTCACTTAACATGAAGTGAACCATTTGCTCGAGAGAAGGGGGCAAACCCATTCTTTCATAAAATACAAGTTGCCATGTTTAATGTGATCCGATTTTGACGTGGGCACCCCGGAAAGAATAGGCTAATCGTACACAAGTGTGTTCCATCTTTCGATCATATCGTCACTGTATATTAGAATGGTCTGTGATAAAACACTATAACTCTTGTTGCTTAAAATTAAAGACGAAAGAACATTAAATAATATGATTTATTGTAGTTTTCGTCGTCACAATGTCACATGAAAAATATGATATCAGAATCTATGAACCTAAGTCATGGAACATATTGACTGTTTCATTTATACAAAAGCATAAATACCTTTTCTTTATTATTAGCTCTGGGCGGCACGGGAGGAGGCTGCTGGGAGTGTGAAGATTGTGCCGAAGTACCAGATTTACTTGGTTCCTCTTTCATTACCTTCGCATGCAATTAACAAGAAATCAAATAAAATTACTTGAAATCAATATATTTATTTCGCTTCGCTGAAGTATATAATTTATCTTCAATAGATTAATCTGTGCAATGAATACGGTTACGATTATGTATCCCGGAAGTTCATAGCTGTTAGCGGTCTACACAAATCCTCATTTCTACCAGAAGGGTTGAATATTTTCAAGATTTTTGCTGATTCAATAAAAAAGGGTATTTATTGCCTACCCTGCTCTCCGGTCGTTCTGCGCGGCGTATCTCGTCCGCCTGCAAGAAGCTCTGGGTATCCGTCGCGATGTATTGCAGAACGTCGAGCAGACTGCGCGAACTGCACAGCGCGGCGCACGTCGCCGTCAGTTCCAGTACATGGGCCATAGGTACTTTCCCCTCCTGTGACACACGTTGTTATGTGCCTTCAGTATTTTGTCTGATGAGGGGTTCCGGACACCTAATCCTCTTCTACTTTCCATTTACTCCTATTCTACTCTTCCTTATCTATCCCCTTCCTACCTACATCTAGTAACTAATCTCGTTGTTGCTTTCATTTCACGTCAAATGAACGTTCTTCATTTTGAATAAAAGTAAATAGGGCGTCCAAAAAAGATGATGATTTTTATTTTTTAATAAAACACCTAAAATACTTTTAATGTTCAAATATGTTTATATCATTCGGAAATATAACACCTCCGGTTTAATAATGTGGTAAATGTCCTGTTCTGACATTAGGGCGGTGGTTGATACTTTTATGAAAACTTTGGACTATGGTTCCACTAAACCAGAATTATCAGTGATGAGAGACAAAGACCTATATATATATCTAGAATTACTAATTTAAATAATTCTTTTGATTTGTATTTATCTGGAAATAGAATACATTACCTTTACTAGGAACAACAACGAGCAGAGATGGTGCCACTTGAGCTTAGGCGTCGAGTAGAACGCGTGGAAGCAAGAGGTGACTGTGTCATGAGCCTCTTTCAGAATAGAGTTGGTCAACTCTAGAGCGAACTGAACCTGGCAAACTCTGTAACCTCTCGACTTCCCAGGTCTTCGCGGCAACATAGCACAAGTGGGAATTGGCTCCGACATCATGTGTACGATGAAGTTACGTATGTCTCCAATGGCCTCTAAATATGCCATGTATTCGTAGGAGTTCCTCCTTCTATTATTCTTTGGATAAATTTCGTTTATATAAGATTGAACGAGTCTCAAACAGGATTTTATAACGTACACCAGCCTTTTCTGGTGTTTCATCATACTTAATTTTTGATAATTAATCGGTACTAAACCGTTCGTCTGAATGACCGTGTCTTTGAACGTCTTCCAACTCCACTGCAGTAGGGTTATCAGGGATTTGAAGCAGCCAACTGTGACCTTACGAGAGACGTTTTTGGACAGGACAACTACTGGTTCATGTCTTTGTATATGCCGGAGCGACATAGCGTCATTGTTCCGAAGGATATAGAGAAGACTTGGAATCTGTCCAGCGTTCACGTCTGTGCCATTGTTTGCCATCTTCGATGTCTTGAAGTGAAAGCCAACATCATCGTTGATAACCATTGCTTGACCTGAGGAGCCGCAGTCAGAAGATGATCCATTCACGGAAGCCCAGGCGACGTACCATCGCTTAGCCTACGAGTACAAAGATAACTTTTAACGTGATTATAAAATTTCTAAAATAATTGTGCTGAGACTTGTGTTTATATATATATTTCTCTAGAGACATTCGCAAACTTATTTAATATATAAATTTATAAGCGTATATCCAAGCGATGTTTTTGATTAAAATTCGAACTAAATACCATTTTTATGTTGCTACTTTACATAAACAGTGAGCCAGCCCTTTACATATACTATTGATTAATATCAAATGTTTTTCCAGAAATCTGTATGTGACTATGTTTTGAAGGATATTATAGATATTGATTATAGTTTACCCGATTACAATGCCGAAATCATTCACATGAAACATATTGTCATCTCAGTTTTTTCAAATAGAAAGATAGAGAGAAAGCTTGTTTTGATACTCGATTTTACGTCAGTGGGAACCTACAGTTAGTTACATCATATTATCTTCTGCATCAGAAAGTATCTGGCTTCGACTTGCACGAGTGTCGACCCCGGGACTGCTATATATTTTTATTAAAATAGCTTAACTTACCGTTAGCGATATAGGCGTATCAAATAAAACTGGGAATCGATCCCTGGGGGCACACTCGTAGATTATCTCCTCGCTCTCCGCCAAGAGCTCACCGTCACCTTCTTGTTCGCCGCCTTCCCTTCCTATGTCAAATAACTTGATCTTGGCTGTGTAATCGCCACGACCACCAAATAATCCAAATCCACCTGTAACAAATTATTCTTTCATTAGAGACAGAAATATATAGTTGGAAGCTTAAACATCTCCTTATTTTTTTGTACTAACCCAACAGAATATCCGTATCGCACATAAATCGTATAGCTTCTATTGAATGCCCAGAGTAGCCCCATCCTCCGCCGTGGCCCGCGAAGCGGTTAACCGTCAGATAGTCTTCCAATACGGGCACCATGGGCGCCACGTTCGACTCTTCTTTATATTCTGTTATTGTGAGCCTGTTACAACAACATTTTATTATTAAAAGATATTACTCAGTTTTACATTAAACAAAACGCGTTTTATTGATTAACTGTATTACAATATTAATAAATCCAACAAATGTTTTCGGATATTGGAAAATATTACCTCTTTGTTAGGTAAAACATGTTACTAGTAGCTATCTTGACTATGTATTTTACTTAACAGAAGAGATATATCTATAGAAAGTTAACGTTAACTAAAAATCGTTTTTGAGTTTATCCACAACAAATAAACAATCATATCTTTTCTTTTTATATACAATATTTAAATAACGGTTTTTTGATCTTCCATATACTGGATTCATCTCAGCTCTTACTATCAGAATAACTATAAATATAGTAGTAAATATACCAATAAAATGCGTTTTCTTGTACATTTTTGCAACGTTTTCTGTGATGATATGACAGAAACTACAAATAGTATATAATTATATATACATCCTCAATTAAATAACAGAACGAAATATGTCGTATATCTCATAGTGCTTAAATGAAGGGAATCGACCTGAGTGGAATGTTGCAATCAATACAGCTAATAAGGTCAACATAAATTCATTCTAAGGAAGAGTGAAGTTCCAAGTGAAGAGCCAAGTCAGATCAGGATAAGGTATTTATAATTACGTGAAATTATAATATTTACTTACTTATTATCATAAGCGTATGTTAGTGAATCTAGGCAGCCCATTAGATGCAGTGCAGCATGCATCCTGGTGACTGAACATTCTGACACGTATGGTATAGCTAAATCTTGGTTTAAGACAGACATATTGGTGAGTGCCAAATTTTCTGGTGGCTTCTCGACATTATTTCGAGACTGTTCGAAAGTCGCGAGATCTTTAAACTCTTCTAATCGTCTCATCATGCCGTGATTAGGGAATTCAAATTCGTTGTTGGATGTTGCGTCTGGATCGTTGAAACAACGCTGGAGTTTGTTCGCGTCGAAGGCCAGTATGTTAAAGCACTTCATTACTCTCATTTGAGGTTGGTAGCACCAGAGCACGTCATACAAAGGGTCCAGGCAGGCGAGTGTGTTCACAAAGTCCGCTTGCTCTGATCCCGTCCACGCATTACACGTGCTATCCAATTTATTAATCGTAATACACTTGAATGTATGTTCTGGTTGATTGGGCAGGATCACTGGCAAACAGTAAAACGATATATGTACATTCAATGAATTAATTAAAAATTTAATAAAAATGTTGTTTTTGGTACTATGTTATTTATACAGGCGCCTTTCAAAAATACTACATATTAAAAAATATCATCGCGTCAACTACAGTGAATTAAATAAAATATAAAATGAGCCTTTATTGCTGTATACAACTTACCCACTATTACAATATTGTACAATTAATTTGTTTGTTGCATTTTATATATATATGCATAATTCGTTTCTCTTTTTTTATGTATTTACATATCTATAATTTGGTTTAGTTTTACATAGTTAGTTTTTCGAGATAGGCCTCTTCTGTCAACTCCTAAGTGCAATATAACGTATTAAATTTTTGCTATTCCCAATTTTCAGGCGCTTCATAAACACTATTTTCTAGCATGTACACATATGTCGACTTCGCTATCTTCGTGAGGTACCGCCAGGTAAAACCCTACTACAAATACCTTATAAAAGGCACATGACGTCGCGCTGGGCCCAATCCGATTATAATAATAAAGAAATGGTCCGAGCTGAGGCTCCCACTACGGAGGGAGCACTCGAGCTAAGTTACTCTTAAAATGGCTTAGGCTAGGCATATTCTGCGTCCAGCAGCCTCGAGCCCGGTGTAGCTGTAAAATACCTCTTCCAGGCAAACAGTTACAAGTCAGTCACAAAAAAAAACGTTTTGAGTAATTCGCTCGACGATAGTTGTGCGGTGCGCATGCTGCATCGTAATATTAGTGTTATTACGAATAAAGCAAAGGCTTTAGAAGTTTCGGCTCCTGCGCCTATATATATTTGTATAAAACATTAATATTAAACTTTATATGAAATTATAATGAACACTGACCATCAACTGCATTTAAATACGTACCAATGCTGTGGCCATTAGCGGTGATGGTAGAACTGAAGAGTGTATCAGTTTTGAGGATAGACTGCGAGACTTGGACGAAGGTCTGGTCACCGGAGGCCGAGATCCAGACGGCCTTGCAGGCATGTCGCGGACCAAGGCGAGAAACGCGTCCCGGCGCTGCGTACCACAGTGGCCCACGCTCTCCGCGACTCGGCTCTTCGGCGTGCGGTCGCCCGAGAGAACCTTTCTGTTTGTTGTATACAAATTTCCAAGTTATACTAATACCTCCTAGTAGACGAAATTTGATCGTTATTAAGTTTAACTATTCAAGTGAGTTCCGCATCCTTGAATTGTTTGTTTTAACTGGATTCAATAAGTCAGTTATGGGCAATTTGTAATAACACTAAGCTTTTTCCAGACTGACCTGGCCTTACCTTTACAATTACAATTTAGGCAGAATTCAACGTGGCTAGACAGACCTTTACCGGATCGATGTTTTCGAATAATTTTGACACAACAGTATTTTAATATTTTTGTATTTATATTTAAATTATATAAATATTTTACATTATATATTTATATCTAAGAGGCATCAACATAACAACACAATTTGAAAACCGTAAAAATACAAGCAAATTAATTATAAAGCATTAGTGAAAACGAAACTGATACATTAAGTTGCCTAAAAAACCAAACAAAAAAAATCTGGGAGGATTCCTATTAAATATAATTGAATGAGGTTTACGGGTAGAGGGGCAGATTGAGAATAAATTTATATAAAAGATCGTGTATTAGGTCCCTACTTATTCAATGCTGCTTTCAATTTCTTTGCCTACTAATTGTAACCACATCACCACTCCAAATACACTTTCCATAAAAATACACTCGGCGTCAAAAAAATCGCACCTTTTGAAAAAATAACTTCAAATCAGTTTTAACTCCGTTTGATCAAGGGAAAAGGTACTATTATGATATTTATTTAACAGGTTGATAGGTATATTAACCATAAAAATGAAGGAGTGCGTCTTGTTGGGTCAGTGATTTAAAAAAAGCAAGTAATTGTGAGAAATTAAAACAATATTCATTTAGGAGAAAATTTTACATAAACAAACAAGCAATAAATTATACCTCCTCTAGCCCTAATTACAGCCACCATTCGATCTTTCATGGACCGCACAACGAATTCTTGTGGAAAATTCTAGTCCATTCCGAAAGGACATCTTGGAGGTCTTGGACGGTCGCAGGGGCGGGATCACGTGATCGTACTCGCCGTTTATGCTCGTCCCAGAGGTGCTCTATCGGGTTAAGGTCTGTACTTCTCGACAACCACTGCATAAAGGGAATCCCGACCTCTGCAAGGTATCCCTTACAATTACTGCATTGTGGCAGCGA
>JWHW01031529.1:0-13860 GCA_000931545.1 Papilio glaucus | reverse complement strand
ATTATTTAAACAATAATGAAGACAATTAACAATTTCCTACCCTGCAATAACCAAGCCATCCATGGCGGTCGCCCGCGAAGAAATCTGATTTCAACGAATAGATGTGTTGTCTTAAGGAGCTGCCGTATCCAGACCCAATTTTAAGTATTCCTTTTGAAGTATATACATAAAGATAACATCCGTCTGAAGCCAGAGAACGGACTATGAGTTCTCCAGGACCAGATGTCATCGATGAAGGTAGATCCACTGGGAAACTGGATACAAAAGCTTGATGAGGCACTCCGAAATTCGACCACATGTTCCGTGACGACTCACCGAGTATAACTGATTGAACACTTCTTTGTAGCGTTGTCAAATTTGTCGGTATCTGAAAATATTTTGCATGAATAAAATATAAATAAATACTCAAAATCTTGAATCAACACAATGCTTACCAAATATTTTTTCAACAAGCAAATGAGTTGCAGATGTGTTGCCTACCTTATGGCCAGAGGAGGGGATATAAAGGACAAAGTATATTGTCTTTTATACATCCCCTCCTCCATCCTATCATTTGTAAGAAACTATGGTAACGGGAAGAGGACTGACACTAGGCCTCCAGCACCTCACTCATCAGACGAAACGCAGAGTACTTCTACTTCACGTCTGTTTTCTGTGAGGTCGTGGTATTGCACCGGTCGAGCCGGCGAGGCCGCCATTATCGTAAATGTATATATAAATATACATATAAAACATATATCTACTAATATTGTTGGTTTATATTCACCTTTATATATTGTTCCACCATGGCAGGAGTCGTCATTATCAATGAAGCTACAGCATTCAATATTAGCTCAGCCTCTCCTCTTGCAACTGACAGTGAGATTAAACAAGAGCTGCTCAATGCTGTGAGATTAGTCGGTATCTCCAATCTGCCGGTAGGTCCACTGCCACCGGCGATCTCAATCAGCATTGCGTGCAATGTTGAAATTATCTAAAATATTTGCAAGGTATAAATCTTCACCATTTTGAAGATGTTTGAACGAACAAAAAAAGCTACATGCCTCTGCCATTGTTACCCTAATAATTACATAAACAATTCTAAATGAAATAATGCAGGAATCTTTTTAAAGTGTATATAAATAAATACGCTAAATTAAATACCTCATTCGGCTCGTAAGCCATCTCTTCCGGTGTATGTCCTTGTAAAACATCCAACAAAGCTTTAAGTGAATGTTCACAGAAATGTGAATCAGAGAACCTGGCTTCTGAAATTAGAGAAAACACCATGCGAAGTCCAATGCCAGTGATCTGGAACAAACACAAATAAAATAGTAATAAGTACAAAAAATAGTACAGTACAGAAAAAACCAGGCATTACTTAGCTGTTGATCTTTTAGTTTGTCTGACCGATAGATGTTTTTTTTTTGTATAAGGAGGCGAACAAGCAGTGCTTCACCTAATTTTTAGTGATCAAGAATGCTGATGAATATATATTCACTCTAACCGAGGATGTGCTGCTGGCCTTAAAGAAGGACTACTCTTTTCTTCAAGGACTCTTAGTTGTATTGGTTTAGAAAAATAAAAAGTAAATTATTCAATGTTACTCCGCAATGTGAAAAGGAACTTTTTTTATAACTTTTTTCTAAAAACCAATCAAAACGTTTATAGCTCAGCATTCTACTTTTACCCTTGTAATAATTTTTTTTTGGATCAATTTGCTTTAACTTGCTGTAATACCTTTGGCACTCTAGGTGGAGGCTGGTGATGACTGCAGGATGGTTCCTCATTGTCACTGTTATCAGATACTTCAGAGTATGCTGGACGCAATTGTCGCCATCGAGATAGTATAGATTTGCGAACCGCAGCATAAACTGCAAAATGAGATGCGTTCCGCAGCAATATGGGTGCAACACAAACACCTATAGAGCCAGCGCCTTTAATTTTTTTCAACCTTTCTTTTCTTCCAATCTTCTTTTGACACTTTTTATCAAGTCTTCTGCAATGAATCATAGATTTCTCAATAGATGGAATACAAATATAACTACAATTTGACAAATTTGTGTTTGTTTAGATATAAAAAAGCGTTAGAACAAAATTTGTTATAGCTACAGTGAACAATTTTTATAATTTAAACTTAATTTAAAAGGAACCAACAACTGTTGTATGTTTTTGTGTAGTTGACAAATGAAATACCACAACCTCTGTTGTTTTAGGTATATATATGTGTTAAAAATTACCTTTCAGGAACCCATTGAACTGTACGAAAAAAAATCCGATAATTTTCAGGTTCCATACATGACAACTCGGCTATTGACAACTTAGAGCAAGCCATGATTGTGACTTTTCCTAATCCTGAAAAATTATTATAATTAAAAAAAAAGTTATCCCAAATATGGAAACAATTTACCTTGAAGCAAGCTATATAGTTTACTTACTAACAAAAATGCCACCCAGATACATAGTGAATAATCAAAGGGAGGAAACAAATCTGCTCTAAAGAATTCTACAGGGTGAAAATATTCTCATATAAATCTTACATTATCCTTCAAAAGTGGGTTTATAAGAGAAAGAAAGCATGGATAAAGTTTGACATTGAAAAACTTCAATGTCATGCAACCTTTTAATTTTATCTTAATTTGCTACCCTGAACAGATGGATGAGTTTGGATATTTGCAAGTTCGGCAGAGATGATAACCATGTTCATACATTGAAGGGAGATTACAAGAAATTAAGACTTAGTTGTGGGAAGAGCACCCCTAACCGACAAGTGAGTATGCATAGGTGTATGAATGTAGAAGCGAGGGAGATATGCCAATATCATGCTAAATGAAAATCCATAATCTCTGCCTACACCTCTGGGTGAAGGGTGTAAGTGCTTATTTATTTATTTGATATACTAGACTTAATCTAATACAGAAAAGAATCCTAAATATTACTTACATAGCACACAAATAGATAAAATTATATACAAAGAACTTATTAAAATTGATTATTTTATTATTATAAGATTTATTTAACATGGTAATGGGACATTTTATATACAGAATCAATTTTTGGCATAAACAGTTTGGAATCCATCACCTTTCAACTGCGTCACTTATTCAATAGGCTACTAAAACTGTAAATATACATACACAAATATTTCTCACAGTTCTGTAAAACATGTAGTTTCTAAATTCCTCTAAATACATAATAACAATGCCTTAGACCACTTGGGAGTAGAGAATAATGTTAACTTTGTTTTTAAACAATATTTAGCATTTTTAATACGGTTTTACAAATACGCATTTTCATTCCAGATGCTGATTGCATCCGTCGTATGATTAAGAATGAGGTATGTATGAACAGAATACTGACTAAATTTTATAGGAAATAATCTTAACTAGTACCTTGATAAACAGTAAATACATGATGGTCCTATATGGCATATTTTTATTTAATTCTTCGTCGTCAAAGTTCAATACTTCACAGAGCAACACAAAGAACACTATGAGAAAATAAATAAGTAGTGGAGTGAGAACTAAGTAGCGGGAAAAATCAATACATCAACATCAATCCCGCCCCCGCCCTGACCAGAGAGCAGAGAACTACGGTATTGGATGATTTTTTTTAATAAAGTTTTTTTGGCCTGGTAACAAGACCTTTAAGCCAGGTATTGGAGGTTTGGACGTACTAATGACGTACTTACTCTGCGCAAAAGAAAAGAAAAAGTAGGGAGGTTGCATTGGAAATCATGCTAACAGAAAATGTCTGAAAATGTAGATTGAAACAGCGAGCGATGATGTGATCTTACTGTTTATACAGATTATACTCCACAGAAGCTAGACTCGTGGTTCTATTAATGGCCAATTACTTTCAGATACGCATCACACACCTGGCCCTATTTAAGATATGGTAGCTGTAGGTGTATATGTACAGCTATTACAAAGCAACAAAAAATATTCTTATGTCTATCAGACCCTCTAAATTAAAAAAAAAACTACATAGCTCGGAATTGAAGTAAGCCCTATTTGTCGTTGCTTGGTTCAAGAATATAAATCTCCGGTCAATATTCAAGCCTACGTTTCTTCCTAGAGGTGGGGAAGTGGGGTTTTAATAAAAAATAAAATATTATCGTTAACTTCATGGCATTTATTACATTTATATAATGTCACATCATCTACTTATTAACAAATATTGTTGTTTTTATATAAAGTCAATATGCTTTGATTCTGTGTGTGTTTGGTTATACCTGTATATATGTGTGACTGGTATTTTCGACGAAACAAAGTATTGCTTCGATAAATTTTGTCTGAAATACTTTGTATTCATTTAGCTATATCCATGAAATAAAATATTACAACGTTCTAGAAAGTAGTTATTGCAGATTATAGTTTTAATTGTTTGATTATGCTGTGTACCGGAATATCATGGCCCAAAAATAATTAAAACTTTCCTACAAAGACTAGCTTTCATAAGGCTGGCAATATCAAATTTTCATTGTCATTCAATGATATACTATAGGCATTTTACATTTATTAATTATTCCAGTCTCCAGCGTTGGATTCCAACTGGAAAAACACGAATGTAATGGATCCAGTGCAGCAACTGGATTGGTAGTCTACTTTTGAATCAAGCACGACCATTCCAGCGCAACTGGAATTATGAAGACGGCCAATCTAAACTGAATTCATTCTCTGTAGTCAATTTGACAGCTTTTAATTGACTGGAATAATGTAAATTGGGCATTAGGATTGATAGCTTTCAGCAGTTTGTAGTAATATCATGCTCACTAGGCGCTCTATTTTCCAGCTGTTCCAGGGCTATCCCAAACTGATGGTCGGGATATTCAAGTAGTGCCATGTTAACGGTGTACGGTTATCACTAGTGCAAATCAACTATACTCTAATGTTTGCTCTTCCTTAATTTTTTCTGCACCAACAATAATACAGTATTGTGCACTTTCAGACGCGTCTCAATAATATTTGTGTATGGTGGAGCATTAATATCAAGGTATAGATTGTTACTCGAGTTAGCGTTATATATAATTGGACTTAATAATGAACCGAATCGAAAATTTGCGCTATTGTCGGCATTCTATTGTCGATTAAGCAGTTCCCTGGAAGAACTAATAAATCCACAATAAAATATGCAATAGCGTTATTTTCGAGTGTAGATTGTTTTCTGTAACTATTGTCCATCGCTTCGCTACATCATAAATTAGTATTGAAACAAAATAAGTTTGGTTTGAGTACTTTATTTTTGTTTACATTTAAATTCCTATGGAAACTACTAACACCACATTAACTTAGTTTTTTCTCCATTTTTAGGCACAATTAATACTTGCTCAGTGTAAATCTTTTTAAAATAATTAAATTCCAAAATTATAAACAATAGTATAAGTAATATAGATTTATATAACATGAAATATGCGACTATCTTCATGGAATTCCAACCTGTACTAGCTACTATTGCCGAACTCTGTTTATTGATACACTTCCCTTATTATTGGTTACCCTAGCACACAATTGTATAAGAAACAGAATTTGAAAACTCGGCACCTGGATATTTCAAATTATTAGTTACACAACAATATGAATAATTCATTATAAACTATATTGTCTCTTAACAAAATGTTGACTAACTCTGATATGCCACTTTGATACTGACATTTCCTTGTCTACAAATTTGACCTACAATTACATTTCAAAATATAGATTATTCTTTAATACAAATTCTTAAATATAATAACTAAGCAAGTGCCAAACAAAATAAATAAAAATTAATTGTAATAATCAAATTTTAAAAAGGTAACATGAATTGGACTTCACACATATAAGTATATTTAATACAATGAATAATTGCTTATCTTTCAAATTAACACGCAAGCTAATCGGTCAACTTGTGGAAAGTAAATCTATAACTGCATCTATTAAACTAAAACTATGTTCTCAGCAGAAGATCCACAAAAATTATATTACTCGAGAAATCTTCAACCATTGTCTGTGTTTCATTCAAGTTTGTGATGTGAAAATGTAATATTTATATTGCTTTTTTTAATTTTACAAGAATAGTATCATTAACACTATTTGTGATAACATTTATTTCAAAATTTTATGTATTACATACAACAAAATGAGTATTACTAAATGATTTACAATTAATTTTATATAATTATGACTTAGATTCCTTACATAATGTATTTTTACAACTTATTAAAATGATATGTAATATTTAACAATTTTATGTAATTTTGTTTGTTTGCTAAAAAGTTACAGGAACAAAATATTCTTGCATCCCTAAATTATAGTTAAATAACAATACTGTCCAGTTGATTCTCACCTCACGAAACTGTTTCAGAAATATCATAAATTAATTGCCTTACAAATACTAATAATATGAATATCATGAATGCAAGTTAGATTAATAAATTGCAATAAAACCACTAATTAATATTGTCCAAAACCACTAAATATTTTTAACACGCTATTATTGAGAGAAGCCTTTAGGACTCTTAACCATGTACTCACTAAGAAATGATGGGTTAATACAGCAATATAAATACAATTTCAAAAATAAATGTTCAGTCTTAACATGATATTACTAATAAATTTTACACTGTCTACAAATGATTAAATATTACATACAATATTATCTTATACATCCTAAGTTTCAAGTAGAAAGTGAGTCCTTAAATTACTTTGTGGAATACACTATTATTTTTTATTTGAATGCATCAAAATGCTTCAAAGGATGTTAAGTACTAAACTAAATACTAAAGTTAACTGCAAGTTTCAATTGTAAAGGTAGAAAAAATAGATAAAGAAATTTATTTGTAAGGGCTATTAGACCCGACGTTTTCTGTGCGCACAGACGACGAAGGTAATGAAAGAAACGAACATTTTACATTGGTAGCGAACGTGGAAGCGGTTCTGCGAATGTATTTTACATAACATTGGACACTGGACTACCGCTTATGTAGGACAAGGCCAACTTGAAGCCGGTACTTTGTTGTTGTCACACTACCACAGAGCAATCATTTAGCAATAATTTCACTATCGAATGATTACATAAAGTGTATTCCACAGTGACCACTTAAATTTATTCATTAACATTATAATGCACATGAATGCCACAACATTAATTACATAATAAACAACTAATATTGCGTTAATTACAATTATACGGTGGGTTTTTTTTCTAAAGATTAATAATAATACAACTAATAATAATATACTTATAAATGTTTTCACTTCAATTCATAGGTATATGTATATATATAAATTTATTATGTACATGCTAATATTTTCCAAATTAATAAAAAGGTAACAAACTGGCGATAAAGAGTCAGTAAGCAAAGAGGCTTTGTGACCATTTCAATTGAATACTCTTACCACTGTTGAATCTGTCTCATACAACAGTCGCGCTGTCAATTTGATCACTTGTTGACTTTAAGCTATGTAATTATAGTGCAATTTGGTTTAACAATTTATTAGTGTTATTATAATGTGATGTTCAAGGTGTGATGCTCAGAGAAACAAAAAGTCATCTCATTTTAAACAAAAAAAAAAGAGTAATTAAATGATCTGCCTGATCAAATATTAATCTGAATTATCACATAAAATGAAATATTGTCCTTAAATGACTTACTCCTAGATTTATCACAATATTAATACCCAGCCTAAAAACATAAATAAGTATATAGTAAAACAAGCATTATAAAATACATTAAATAATTAGCTTCATTATTGCTTAATGTTATGTGCTGATACAATTGATATTAATAGTAAATAATGTATTAATAATATAAATATGTAATATATAACTTAGCATACTATAACTGATACATTAGGATCTTCTTCGATGATCTGATCCAATGACGGGATATCAATGGAAGTTAAGCAGCAGATTTCGTCGGTGCAGCGCTCGCCTGTGAATAGTTTCTTTAAACCGTTTGTTTCGGGGCCTGATTTTAACGACGGTCTCAAACGGCCCACGCTGCGATTATAAGCCGGATATCTGAACAATGTGCAAATTTTAGAACTTAACGACTCAGAACTCTAGCATAAATATTTAATGACAACTAAACATTGTCGCCTTAATAATACATGTATTAGATTGATTAGACATAGCATGAAATTATTTTAAATTTATTTTTTTCCTAGGACGTATTTTTAATATTGTTAGTATGTTAATATTGTACAAACATCTAAGAAAAAATCTAAATTTGTTACGTATCAACAGGGGTGCTTCTAAAAGCGGTGTGCATCTGTGCATTATCAAATCGCTCATTTATTGACAAAGACTTCTACCAATGAGAGAATAGTCCGAAATGTTATGTTGAATGTCTACCGCATGCTGCCTTCGATTCGATTCTTCCAAAATCAACAAGAGTAAACACGGATGTAGTAAGACTTAGAAAAGATGCTGGTGGAATTCCATGAAGACGGAAGAGGGAGCTCGTTCTACGGGAATGAAAATTAGCACGGGATTATTATCACACAAGATAAATGCCGACCAGCTAATGAATAACCTGACGAGAAGGCATGCTCCCGATCAATAATAGTCCTCGCGACATTTGACTACCTCGGCGACGAAGTTGTCTTTGATCACACTTATAAAACAAGACATATGTTTATTTACAAACAATTATTTCCAAGGAGAGTTGGCGTCAGGCAGGCGGCTGGTCACACTGTCACAATCATACTGTGCCGACCTCACAAGAGTGGGAAAAGGGTAAGGAGATGATGATGATGAGACATAGCATGAAACAAGCATCCGTCAATGGTTAAAATTTCCCTTTCCTACGTGCTGTGCTCTATATTTCCTATATGCTGGAATAAGAATAAAGCTAAAAAAAATATTTGATTTATACCTTTTTAGGCACCTGATTAAGCCGTGCATTTGTGAGAAGATTATCAACTTTCGCACATCGAAACGTGTGCGCCGGCGCATGCTATAGAAGCGATCATTAACGGCGCGCAGCGTCGTCCCTTGCTCCAACAGGCTGAGCACTTCGAACACCTCATCTATCGGCGGCTGTATCGGGAACATAACACAATTACATTATCTCACTTAAATTATAAATGCGAATGTCAGATTGTTTGTTAGTTTCGCCTTAAGACTTCAACCGATCATTATAAATGTTGCACACATAATCAGGACTACAGAAAAGGAAACAGGGTACCTATTATCCCGAAAAGAAAAAACTGTTCCAATGAGATAGAAAAATTCAACCTTGTACAACAATATTGTTCGTGATACTGTGTTGACACAGACTGGACATAACAGGATTTGCATTTTTTTATTCTGTAAACATCACCACCAGTGCCATTTTTTTTTGGGATAGAACAGCATAGGCAATATCTTAGAAAAATTCTTAGCACTACGATAGGCCCGCGAGAGGTTATTCACCAAAGCATTATTTAATTATAAAAATCTTGTTTAATTACATACCTGCTTCTTCGAACTTCGGATAAAGGCCTGACAGGCCTTCTGCAACTCGATATCTGTTTTCAGCCGATTGATTTTAACTGTGGCTCGGTACATGTTGCTAAATTTCAACAGCGGTATGAGTTTCACCTGAAAGAGGATATATTTGTTATTGTTGTAATTATTGTCATTGTTTATAAACTGTTCATGTTACTGCATCTAATTAATAAGCTCATTTGTGTCAATTCCACTTTTACAATAAATAAAATTATCACAGTAAGTCATAACATGATGCAAGATATATACTGAAGAAATATCTAGAACGAATTTCCCAGATCAACCTATCAGTAACTCTAGGTATTGGTGGTTACAACAGGTGAGCTCAGTACGAAATGTGCTCAAATGTCATGAAACAAATAGAGAATTAATTTTATGCCTTTAGAGTACAAACAGTTTAACCTGCATCAAAATAGTTGCTAGTTTGATATGTGCTTGCTGGTTTTACAACAGCATCATGGCAGCAAAAACACAAAAAACAATAAAAAATGAATAAAAGTGAGTTGTCGGTGTTATTTGCAAACACCTTTGTTAACATAAATTGAAGGCTGTTTTGAATAAAGCAAAAAGTGCAATATACGAAGTATGTCTAAGCATATATTTGTTAAGAGGAAACAAAACCAAGGCGGTTAACACAAACAAACAAAAAAATTACCACTCCGTAGTAGACCAAGTTCTGAATGCAGGCCTTGACAAGAGTTTTCTCAACATTAACTTTGGCTGCAATCTTCGCCACGTGGTAATATCCGTTAATGTATGGTAAAAGCTGAAAGTATTGGATATAAAAATTAGTTCGGTACATTTTTTTGAAGTTAAAAATTAAAAACAAAATGAATAACTAAATCAATTAAATTATGGTCCATCGATGGATACAACTTTTTCTACCCCTTACACAATTTTTGAATTACATATCGATACTGCTTAATAAGCAGGGCACCAGGCAAATTTTTTCTAAGCTATTGCGAAAAAATTACCTCAAGAAATTAGCTATTCATATTACACAATTTCACTTCACTTCATCTCACGATTTCTAAAAAATTACATTTTCGATGTAAGTATAAAAAGTGTAATGGCCGCCATGTATGGTGAATGACGTTTGTTTATTTACAACAATCATATCTCTATGAAGCAAGGTATAAATTAGTGTATTACAACTGTTATAAGTATTTAATTTATTTACCTGTTTAGTGGTAAGGTCCCAATTGGAATTTGTGTATATGTCTATTGGCAGTTCGTCGTCAAACTCATCACAAAGGTCTTCTCGGGACTGGGAATCTACGTCCTCTGGAAGGATTCTTCGGGATGTGCCTGGTCTTGGGAGACCAATTGATGCCACCAAGACTGGTACGTCGTGATCGTTGACTGGGCTTGGATCATCACGTATCTCCGTCACCTTTACGTGTATAAGTGTGTCCCCCTCTGTTGACAAAAATATCATATACTCTTATCTTTATATTATCCTATACTTTGCACACAATGTTGTATTTGTATAGAGATATGTATAGTGAGGTGATGGGTCTTCACAGATATCTAGGTAGAAATCAAGACACAGTATACAGACAGGGGTATATATCATTAAGGATGTCTTCCGGGTCTTTAGACCATTTTTATAAAGGCTCCAAATACATCTTAACAAAAAAAAATGTAAATATACAATGATCATAAGGTTACTTTTCAAGTATGATGGCTGATCCAAAACATAAAAGTATAAGATTGTTGTTGGTAACATATAAATTGACTTTTTATTGTCGACAAGCTCGTACCACCTGCATTTATATCATGCCTGTCTTGAACAATATTACTTCGGACTGCTATGATGATGTATTTATAATTCGTGTATAAGGAACTGTTATTAAATTGAATTTCAATTTTATCACTATAAAATATTATTGCCCACATTACTTAGTTAGTTAGTATATAAGGAACAATGGGACTGACATATCCTTTAAGACAAAAGTCCCTAATAAATAAATAAAGACTGCTACGAGATACAAACTTGTACATACATAGCACCATCCTGTAGATTTATTTGATGTATATAAACAAGCAAAAAATAACAAACATATCAGAATAGATACAGAAATAATATAGATTGTATACCAATAATTAAGTAAAAATACATTACATATTTATATTTACAATGAATGATAGGATTAAAATTAGCATTATAAGGAAAAAGTGGATGAAGTGACTAGAATTGAGAAAGGTATGCTTCGGTGGTTCACTAAGTTGAATGGAGAAAGAATGAAGAATGAAGAAAGAATAAAAAAACAAATTTATGTTGTGAAAGTGGGTGGCAGTAGTTGTAGGGGATGCCATAGGAGAACTTGTATAGACAAACCAAGTAATTATTTCAGCCAGATTAGTGGGTTATTAAAAAGTGAGCACATATTTATTTTCATATTTATACGAGAAACCGGTAGTGTAACTGACCTGTCACAGTTGTCCTGCGATAAGTATTCAAATCATACAGGAGATGAGCAAGAAATGTGGGCAGCCTGGATGAGCCACTTGAGACAAATGCACTCTCTTCCTCTAATGTAATCTGTCAAAATATGGAATAAAGAATTTCTCACACCTGAGCAAAAACCTACCTTTTCACACATTAATATAAATAATTCTTGCTCATTATTCATCAATTGATGTTTATTTTTGTTACATTTCAGTTGGAAAAAAACACAATATGAGATCCGCCGACATTGTATGTTTTTAACATGACAACCACTTAATATTAATATAAATGTTACAAAATTAGCCAACAAATTGGTCGTAATAAAAAAACTGTGTTGAATCGATAAAATAAATGATCTAGATTTAATAATGAACATTTATTTATATGTATAATGTGTAATTATAAACTAATAGCATAAATAAACTACACATAATAGATGCAACAGAGTTTTTAGTAGTTTTTTGAATGATTTCATCCAATGGAGGATTATGATATTGGGAACTGATCTTTTTGCTAGTACCAAATTTAGTTCATCGTTTTATTTAACATTAAACATTTTTACGGGACGAACATCAATTTAGAAAAGGTAAAAGACATGCCATATTATAGTTATTATGAACCATAATCATATGTTAATAAAGCTGTCATGACAAAGGAGGTCTTTTAGTAATTCTATTATTAGGCCTCAAATGTAACACAAGAATGTGCTACTAGGTTTTGTAGTTAGTGGTTTTCTGCATTTGTAGGATGGAATAAACACATACCAGATGTTCCCCGAGTTTCTTCACCACAGGCTCATACTGTACAGTTCTTGACCAGTTATCACAGACAAAGCACAAATTGAAAACATAAACATTTCGTGGGTATCGTGCGTTCTTGATGTATATCGGGTAGCCTAATATTTTGTGCGCTGGAGCATTGCTGCAATACACACGATTATAATTTAATTTCGAAAAGAATACAACCAAAGCATGATTTAATTTTAATAATGTAGAATATTCATCTTTTGCCCCATGTCCTAGTTGTTACCCCAACCACCAGAGGACGTGCAGCAGCGTTCTTTAGGTACAGTGGAACACTCTATGATCGACAACCCGCCTGCCATGCTTGGCGATTAAGTCCCAACCTGCCCACATAATGGCGACAACTTTAACCATTCCAAACCAAGCTTAAACTTGGTTGAAAATGGTTCACGACAATAGTCTAATAGCGGAACTTACGAACCCATGACCATATTGTGCATGTTTCAGAGTCTATACGTTTTTATTTTTATTTGATGTGGATATAAATTAAATTTATATGATGTGGTAGTACTAAAACAAATGAATAAAAAACAAAAATTTTCATTCTTATTCATATTCAATTATTTTTATGCAAACTAAAAGGTTGACCAATCAACCATCAGTTTTCTGATATATCAAACATTTTTAATGGTCACAGGTGGTGATTATTACTGTCTCATAACCAGCTATGAGTCCTGTGCTTGTCTCACTTATATTATATACCTAATAAAATAATACAAGGTAACTTACAAGGTTATATTCTTTTTTTGCAATATCGGCTTCGGAATTATGTAGGTACTTAAAGAATCAAATAAATCCTTTGAAATGAAATCTTCCGGGAACTGTAGACAAAAAAAAGTTTTATTTTACTTTGAAACATTACATGAATTAATGTGTTATTTAACATGGTTTTTAATGTTTTCACACAATCAACAAACAAACTAGCTATATTAAAAATAATTTTAATAATTATATTTTCATAAGTATAATAAGAATCATTTTATTGAAAACAACATAATATCAACATCATTATTGCCTTGGCTCCTTAACTAGGTTGACCTGTACTTAAGTGTTGAAGCCAATAAATAAGGATAGTTGCCAATAAGACAACTATACATATATATTTGTAAACATTGATAAATTGATGAAGTCAATGTTTATTTCTAGTTTACACTA
>JWHW01031528.1:6263-18548 GCA_000931545.1 Papilio glaucus | reverse complement strand
TTTCGAATTCTGATACAGCTTCGGTTCTTAAATTCGTATTTAAATCAATATATTTGTTAAGCCAAGGACTTTGTTTAAATTTTAAGATTCTATGAACTTTGATTAATTTCATACCTAATTCGATACATTAAGATTTCTATAGTGAATTTTATATTTGGTTTTATTATTAAGATTTGGCACTAGTTTAATCTCTTTATTATTTCCTATGCATATATTTTCAGGACAAAGTGGTAAATTTGAATGCAAGTTATGAATTTCTGTAGGATACTCTAAATCCACTTCCAATATGTAACCATAATCAGAAGTATCAAGTACCTGAAAATTGGTTTCGGGATTAACACATTCGAAACCTCAGGAAGGAATTGGGACATTGCCCAATCGTAAAGATTATTAGCATCAAAATATGCAAGATATGAATCTTGTTGATTTTTGTCGTAATCCTCCATAAATTTATTGTTACCTTTAGCATATCTATTGCTACATTGAGAGACTCTTAAACCTGACCTAATAAATGCAACTTTGTCAATATCTGTTAATAATTCAAGTTCAACTTTGGTGTTTTTTAACATAGCATCCCAACTTAAGCTAGGTGCTGTGTAATAATGTGCGGGATCTAAACAATATGTTTTAATACAAAGATTTCTAAAATTTTCAAAAATATCGGTTAACAGTAAAACGTCAGTTTTTAAATATAGGTCAGAGTAGTCTGCCATATTCTTACACTGAAATTATCTTCAAATATCTTGAGCGTGTTTGTAGTCATCGTCAGTTATGTTAGAGTTAGTCATAGAATTGTAAAATTGATCTTGCCGAGTTAGGACAGTTAATTTTAAAGAATTGTAAATTGTCATAATTTCCTATGGATATATATACCTTTTCTCCTAAGTCGATTGAAATCTTCATCTTTGGGAAAAACCCTTTTCATTGTATTAAATTGGTCATTTTTGAGATTCTTAGGTAATTGGTCTATAAATCTTATCTCTAGGTTCCTATTGTTTATTTTTATAATTTTTGAAAGAGATATGTATTTTTCTTTTGTTTGTGGAATAATGATAATTTCACCTTCAACAGTATTTAATGCATAAACAATAAAATGTGCATCATAATGACTGAGATTATGAAGTATTACAGGTATATAACGCGGATTTTGAAACTTTTTAGCACAATTCATGTGCCACCCCTCTAAATTGACCAGTATTATAATCGAAATCAAAAAAAAATTCTCCGTCTAAGTTATTATCACAGATATAACAATGGGTTGAATTGTTTATTTTATTATTATCTTCAATCGAAAGAGGCAAATGACCTTTTTCTTTTATGTTACTTAAATTTTCTAAATCACACACATAACATAAAAGTTTCAACACAATTTGGTCCATTGTATTTTCATATTTTGAAAGACTATCATCGTAGGAACATTTAACATAATACACGAAACTGTAAACTCATGTTTATTAATGTTGTTTGTATATGACGTAGAGGGATTGTTTGAACATGTAGCTATTGGATTTAAAAATGCCTCGAAATCAGCATACACAACAAAAGGGACTTTTAATTTTTTTTAAAACTTATCAAACTTTAATTTGTCATTGGGAACCTGTTCATCAAACCAATTCTTTGAAGTATTGTTACTATTCGGTAAAACTGTAGTTATTTGACAGCAATCATTTTGTTGGTGGTTCAACAATCTTTCCTCACTGGGAAAGTGTAATAAACATCCATCACATATGTCAACGGCGTGCTCTTGCTTTGAAATTTGTTTGCTAACTAGTCGCAACAAGTTTTAATGTAACAATAATGAGAGTTTGTTTCATTGGATATGTACAATAAAATGACGTGGCGGTTTGTACGTTGTTTGGTATAATACAGTGGACCAATGGCATCGTGTTTTTTGCTTTCCTTTTTGAATTCTAACCCAAAAACATTGATACTAATGTTATTTAATTTTTCTACTTTAGGTATATCTGTTAATTTAACCGGAAATGATACTCCGCTGAATTTGAGTTCATTGATACTCGTATGTGCTGTATAAGATGATACCCTGTCTACATGTCTTGTGGATGGGTATAAGGCAGAAAGTAATGCCCATTTAAAACATAAATTTAACATTAATTACAGCTTTTTTCAATTTTATATCAACAGGTAAATCTATGTACGAACTACCACGCAAAGGGTTAAATTTGTTGAGATTCATGTCCAAGTATTTTCTTTGTTATAGACTCCAACCGCTATCTTTTTTTTCAAAACTACTAATTTTATTGGTTAAAGTATCACATAACGACGAAAAAAGAAAATTTCTAAGTCGTCTGTCAGAGAAATGACGTAATTACTAGTTTGAAAATCGAATGAATTTGATATGTTTTTAGTTTCTTGTACAAAATCGGCTAATAAAATAAAGTGAACTTTAAATATAGTATGTTGCGTAATAGTATTTCTAAGCAAAGTATTTCTTCTTTGATGAATTTAAAAACTAATCCGGTGTTTCAAAATCGTAACTCACATGATTGATTAGATTTAGCAAAAATGCGATACGTAATTATTCTACAACCAAAAGCAGATTCAATAACAGAAACATTTGTTAAAGAACTGTGAATCTTGAATAAATTATTTTTGTGAAGTTTACTTTTCAAATGATTTGCAAAATATCTTCTACTAACAAAAATGTTACAAGCACTACAATTTACCTTATTCCTATAATTGATGGGTGCAGTTGATGAAGTTGGTTCTTCTCTTCTTTCGGAAACACGCTGGTAAGAAGTTGACGCTCGCTCTTCGATCTTTTGTTTTTAGAGACCTGGCCATCAACATTATCGTTACTTCTTTTCACAGCACCCTTTCCGATTTGTTATGTGTAGCTATTAAAAAATTTTGTTAAAAAACACTATAAAGCATTATGTTGTGTTTGTTTTTTTTTTGGTTGTTGTATAATTTAATTGTACTTACTTGATGTTTCTCTCGACTTCGGAGCAAATATCATATAGCTGTTGATCGTAGTAGGCATTGTATAAATCCACCCTTTCTATTTGTTCACAGAGATTATACAACTCTTTATCCTCCACGGAATCATTCAGCGGAAAGTTTTTAGCAGTTTTCACTAGCAACATTCATTGTTAATATTATTAACTCGCCAAAACACAAAGTTGGACGAAGTGAGCAGTGAACGATTTGATGTTAACTGATGTAGGCTTAACGTTTACACATACTATTTATACTATAAACATTTAAAACAACTTAATAACCACTAATTAACTACACCTACTACACCTTTAAGTTCTATTATGTATACAATTATGTAATTACTCCACTATTGTTGTTACCTATTACTTATTATTAAAAACAAATTTTTATAATTAACTTGTTTTGTAATTCCTTTAGTAATGTTTAAAATAATATTATTGACATTTTCAAAGTTTTTGTCTAATTTTTATTAAATATTTCACACGAATGTTTCCGTTGATCCGTTATCGGAATTTTGGATATTTTTTCAAATCATATATTTCTATCTTCATTAAATGGGTTGTGCCCTACACCATCGTCACTGTTAGTATTCAAAACAGCTGTTCCATCATCCACAGCTCGGGAAACCGATGTACATAATTTCTTTCTCTTGTTTTTTGCTGCCTCAAACAGCTTGTCTAAACTATCGCTCGATGCTTTTCTTTTTGGTTTTTCTTCCTCGTGTATCAGTGTTTCACTGTCTTTTTCCGATATCGGGTAGTAATATTGCTTAAACGTATTTTCTTCAAAATTGTGTGATTTCTGTAATAAAATATTTTAACTTATATATACATACTAGCTGACCCGGCCACGCGTTGCTGTGGCTAAAGTTTTTGTTATATTACATTATAGTAAATAATCTAATTTGACTCCTTATTTGACTTTCTACTACTATAACCCTTTAGTACAATGAAATTATTTACGAACAAAGACGAAAATGTTGATGTTGGTATACAAATTCACTGGATTGAGATTTGAAGGGGAAGTACGTTGAACACAATTAATTAAAATGTTCTTACACTTGATATTAAGCAGAAATCAATAGGTACAAAATAAAAATTTATCAGATTTATTATTTCTATTTATTTTATAACAAATATAAGTATAATACAGTATAATACAGTAAATAACATGTGACGCTTAAACTCATAAATGAGGTATGCAAGGCAGACAGTCTTAAACTTTTAAACATTAATATCTATTTTTTTGAATTATAAATACTTTCAATTTCAATTTAATTTAACACCGATCGGTGCACAATGTTTTTGGTTAACCTGTCTTTAGCTAACACAAATAGATTCGACGGTTTCCCAACACGTAAACACGCAACATATAGTTGCCCATGAGAAAAACATGGATTTTCCAAATCTAAACCACAAATGGACATTGTTTGACCTTGAGATTTATTTATAGACATGGCGAAAGCTAAACGAATTGGAAACTGTAGCCTTTTGAAGGGTATGGTAGAATCTGATGGTATCATCGGAATACGTGGCAGCAGGACCACTTTTCCTTTAAACTTCCCAGCCAAAATGGTTGCTTCAAGAATGTTTCCGGTGATCTTTTTGATGACCAAACGCTTACCGTTACATAATTGAGGTGGATTCAAATTACGGAGGAGAATAATAGGGGAACCAATCTTTAATCGAAGATTATGTGGTGGCATTCCAGGGATATCTAATGAATTTAAAAATTCAATTGGAAAATTTACACTTTCATTTTCATCAACTGTTGTTGATGAAAATGAAAGTAGTGAAAGTATCGATTGATTTAAAAGACATCAGATCGCCTGGTAACAACTGTTGTATCTGGAAGTTAATTTCATCAACATCAACGTTTTTGGCTGCCAAAATCGCCCGTTGACTAAGCCATTCATGATTCAAATAATTATTCTGTATATCCGGGAAAATACTCTGAATCAATTCATTTTTATCCTGAACAACAGTGCAAAAATTGTCTGGTAGTTTAATGCATTGCGTATTTAGTTGCAGTTCTATTTTACCGTTCCCAATATCTAGTAGTTGTTCGGAAAATATTTGTGCTGATGGATCATTTTGCAATTGTACTCGCATATTTATGGTCAATCGAAGTGTTTCAACACTTCGCCATAAGAATGATTGTTTCAAACATGCATTAATCTCATCCGCGAAAGTAGAGCGAGGTATAACCGGTAAGGTCTGCCGGAAGTCACCAGACAAAAGTAAGATAGCACCACCGAAAAGTTTATTATTGCTGTTTAAATCTTGCATAGTTCTGTTTAATGCTTCAAGTGAATATTTGTGTGCCATTGTGCACTCATCCCAAATTATTATAGAACTCTTCCGCAACACTGCAGCTATTCCACTATTCTTTTTGATGTTACACATTGCATCTGGTTTATTATGAACGTCCAATGGCAGCTTGAATGTTGAATGTGCTGTTCGCCCACCATCCAATAAAGTAGCCGCAATGCTTGACGATGCTACTGCTAATGCGATTTTTTGTTGCGACCGTATTTTGGCAAGAATCAACGATATTAAAAATGTCTTACCGGTTCCACCGGGTGCATCCAAGAAAAAAACACCGCCTTGTTCAGCAGCAACAGCCAGCATAATCCGATCATAAATAATTTTTTGTTCTGCTGTCAGTAACGGTTCACTGATTATGATAATTGTTGCTAAACTTCCATGGTCATATTGATTTTCTCGTTGTAAATCGGTATTGACTAAGTCGGTGGCTGGACGATTAGGTGATGGCATACCATAATGATTAAGTGGTAAATTTGAAATAAGAACACATAAATCCTCGATTAAGACCAATGCTTCATTGTACATCTCTGGTGTATAATCTATGTTTTGGGATTGATTTGTTTGTCTAATTCGGTGCAAGATGTCTTCTGTCATACAATTTTTATATTTTTCCCACAAAGTTTGTGCTTGCGAGGGATAACATGTCGTCAAAATAATTGCAAACAACTGACGAATGTTATTCGGTGTTGATGTCAACGCAGCATCAGCAAGCGTTAAGTCCCAATGGTTATCGTCTTCTAGCAATTGCAGTTCACGACATGCATCCTGGTATGTATTGAATACTCGACCATTAACTGTTCGCAAAAATTCAAAAGACGTTGGTCCGGGAACATTCACCAATAACAAACGTAAATAGAAGCACTCACGTTGCTTTGGATGTACCGTGTAAAGTCTCCCCAATGTCTTAGCTTTGAATATGCCTGTAATGGAAGGATGTGGTTTTCCTTGTTTCCGTGGCTCCCATTTTTTACTGGATTTGTTCCATGTGAAATAACGTGGAACATCACCATACACCAATGTCTTCGCGAATTGGCCAAAAACATCAGGTTTTTGACACAATGTAAAAAATTCAGTTAGAGTCGTTTTCGGAGCTTCGAACGCTCTTTGGAGAACATTTTCTTCAGTGAAGTATACACGTTGACCGTTTTCAAGATGTATTGCCAGATGTTGGACAGCAGGATCTCTTTCGTGGATGGGAAAGCTGAGAATATGCCAAATAGCTTCATTGCTGCCAATGTATCTGCCCATTTGGTATCGTGCTATTTCGTCATTTTTATTAATGTTTTGTACTTCAAATATGGCCAAATCACTGCCTTTGTTTACATAATTACAAATATACTTAATTGATTTAACAGAACTGCAAAGCTCAACATTGATATGAGCTTTGTAAGTTTTTGAAAGTAGTGGTGAGTATGGTACCACCCACTCATTATCAAACTCAACTTGATTTGGAAAGTTCGGCAGTCGCATTGTAAATGTGTGGCCACCATTCTCAGTACTTCTGCGGCGATACTTTGGATAACCATCAATATCCGTGATCGTGTCATTCGTATGCGGCTTTGGGAAGTTTTTTTACATTTTCCATTTTCCATGCACGGTGACGTCATGTTGAAAGCACCGCATGGCCCATGGATCATGTGTTTGGTGACAATATCAAATAATTCTTGATCAATTAATGGGTCTGGAATTTCGGCTGAAATTATTTGATCGATTTCTTCAGGACGGATTCTATCTTCAAGCCAAACCAAAATGTGGGCATGAGGCAAACCTCGCTTTTGCCACTCTATCGTATACAGCCAACAACGTGTGATACCAAAAATTGAATATTTAACAATAAAATCAATTAAGGATTTCAATTTTTGTTTAAACACACGTGCAGTTAAATCATGACGATGAATGGCTTGTTGTCCTGGCAATAGTAAAGTTTGTATCTCTTCCCTATTCGGATTACATGTGAATGTAATAAATAAATCTGGTCGGCCGTAATGACGTACGTAAGTCATCGCATCTTGCATGTATTCCTGCATGTTCCGTGGACTGCCGATGTAGCTTGAAGGTAAAATGAAAGCATTACCGATGTCATTGGGATTTAAATTTCCATCGATGTTTCCAGCAACAGCATCTCGTAAGTGAATATATTCTTCCGATCGTAGTTTTGCCTGATTAAATCGAAGGAATCGCAAGCGTTCGCTTTCGACCTTAGCATACATATCAACAATGTATTGATGGAACAGCTGACGATATCGAAGGATATAATTGTCTTGATGTTGTCTAACCATTATTCGGTGTGCGTAGTAGTTCATTGAGCTTACTTTATTATTTCTGTAATCACCTAAAAAAATAAAAAATAAAATGCCATACGAAATTAAATCAATACATATAGTAAGAAAGTAAACAGATAATTGTCAAATTTACCGGTATTTGGATCATACTGTTTGATATTAAGGTGATATTCATCTTGTCATTGCCAAAATATCAATGGATATTGTAGTGCGTCATATGAACGGTGTAGATCCGAAATCGTACTGATAGTGTTGTCTCGCCGTGTAATTTTTATAGATCTTTTGTCAACTGGATCACCAACCATGATAACAGCAACCTCATCAACAGTTGGAGCGTTGAATCTACCAGCATGTTCACCTAATGGTACTTTGTCGGCTTTTATGACGATTTGATAATTGTCATTTTGCAGTCGTGGCGAAACTCTTTTGATCAATTGAATTAGTTGATTGTGATCTTCTAAAAAAATTTCCAATAATATCACAATTGCTCTTTCCTCTGCTTGTTCAATAAAATTATACAGGCACCGAGTCCGTCACGCGCTCTTCACAGTCGCCCATAAAATAAATTTGAAGAAATTTCGGATTGTTATCAGGCATTGGCATCAGTGATCCGATTTTATGGTACACCTGGCCTTGAATTTTGAATGTAGTTTCAAAATTACGTCCATCGGATGCACGATCGCAAATTTTAGTTGCCCCAAATGACGTCATTTGGAAGCAAGAATTAAATTTGCGTATCTTACGCAAAAATAATTTGTAATCATCTGAATTGCCAGTAAGAAGGGATAATAAAGGCTCCGGCGGAGCGGGTAGAGGTGTCAGCACAACTTTTCCTGATGCGCAGCACATGCCGGCTGCTTCATTCCGAAATTTCAATGCATGACAATATTGACATACTTTATCCATTCCACCGACAGCAATTTTTGAATGCGCTGAGTAGTTAATATGTGGTGCATATTCAAAGGCAAGCCGAACGAATGATGCACGTGTTAATGAGCGGCTGATCCGTTGCCTTTGTCGATCTAGTGTACTGTGAGTCTCGTACGTAGCTATGTTTCGTTCTCGTGCCACTCTTGTTCTCGTAATATTCTGTTGCAGACGTTCGTCACGCTGTTTTTGACTTTCTGCAGTCCTCATTCTTTGAGCTGCATTTCTTGTTTCGATTTGTTCTGGTAATTGCTGAGCTCTTTCAACACGTTTGCGTCGCGACCCTTTGCTGCTCGCGTTGTTGAGGTTAGATTTTTTCGGTGGCATTTGACTGAAAATAATAATTTAATCGTTTAAATATTAGAAAGAGGAACTGAAAAACATGTTATCATAGCACATTGAAATATTAAGTGCAAAATAATTTTCAATAGAGATTAAATAAAAATAATATAAAAATTTTTGTACAATTATTGAAAAAGTGTGGGGAGTTCTGTGCCATTTTCTCATTGATATATTAATTAACTTTTATAAAACTATGTGATATTACTTACATGTGTAAATTGAAATTATTGTTCCTGTGCTCCTACTGTGGCTATGTCTCGTTCTCCTGCTGCTCTTGTTCTTATGATATTCTCTTGAAGACGTTCGTTACACTGTTCTTGAGATTCTTGTGCATGACCTTCTGCTGTACTGATTCTTTGTGCTAGATTTCTTGATTCAATTTGTTCTGCCAACTGATGGGCTCTTTTAATACGTTTGCGTCGTGCCTCTCTGGTGCTCGCGTTGTTGAGGTTAGATTTTTTCCGTGGCATTTGACTGAAAATAATAAATTATCGTTTAAATATGAGAAAAAAAAATTGAAAATCATTCTAATTAACTTTTATAATTATGTGATAATACTGACATGTACATATTTAAATTATAGAGTTTAAATAATAATTTCAATAAGAATTGAAATACTAATTTAATCGTTTAAATATAAGAAAAAAAATCTGAAAAACTTGTTATCATAGCACATTGAAATAATAAGTGCTAAATATTTTTTAATAGCGGTTAACTGAAAACAATAAAAAAAAATATTTGTACAACTATTGAAAAAGTGTAGGAAATTGTGTATCATTTTTGCATTGACATTTTAATTAAATTTTATAATTATTTGATAATACTTACATCAGTCTAAGTAACACGTGGCCGGCTATGCTAACACCAAAAATTTAAAAAGTGGAAATAATTGAATTATACGGTATTTCGTTCACTACAAAATAAATTTAATTAATTTTATAGCGTCAACAACACGTGGTAATTATGCTGTTAAAATGTAGCTTATATGACACGTTCGTAGATTTACCATAGCAGCGCCATCTATTGATTACTTACTCAACCCAGTCGAAAGGTATCGACATCTGTTAGAATCATTTGGAGTTAACAGATAATTGTAACTGTCAAATAACAGACAATAATTAGCAATAAATTAAAATTGCGACTATAATTTGAGATTTAAACTATCCTATCTCTCAAGTTAGATCGAACTGCACATGGTGTGCGAATTTTATTATAATCGGTTAAGTGGTTTAGAAGTCCATTGAGGACAAACATTGTGACACGAGATTTATATATATTAAGATTTTTAATTTAGACTAATTACCTACAAAAATAGTAAAGTTATCGTCATCGTCGTTCGTCATTCTGACGTTGTAAATTTAAACACAACACCAAACACTGGTAAAATTATCACAACTTATTGCCACTACAACCCGTTTAATTTTGAAAATTATCATATGAACACATTTTGTTTGTATATCGATGGACAACAAATACCTTCAAAAGCTTTACAACCATCATTTGATGGTAACATTTTCACCGCAGCCTATCTACATTGTTTTCGGGAACGGGTATTCATTTTCTCAACGAGGATAATGGTATATCTAGGGAATAAAATGTAAAGGCTATTGTCTATTGGCCTTCGATCTAACTCCCGATTTGTCTAATAACTCTTCGAGTCATTGGAACCTTGTCAAGCATGGTAGTGTAAGATTAGAAGTTAGTTTTGATTCAACTCTCTCAAAAACTATTAATTGTATTGTTTACGCAGAGTTTGATAACGTTATTGAGAAAGATAAAAACCGTAATGTAACCGTAGACTATAGCAGCTAGGAATACACATATGTAACGCAATTCTATTTAAGTAACTATGTATCAAGTGTGTGGTTTAAATAAATAACATAAATATTTTTGCGAGAGGAACAGTGATAGGCACTGTGCACAAAAAGCGTAATGGCATCCATCCACACACGGTGTTGCTAGCGAGAGAGATTAAAATATATATTTTTTCAGAGCTTTGAAACATAGTGATTTGGTACTGGCTCATGAAGCCTACTACTCGCAAACCCATCTCGGACAAGGAGAGGTATAATTCATAGTATCCGATTGACCAGAAGTGGTTAAACCATATGTATAAAAATTCTTTCATAAAAAAAAAAAAATAATTTACATTTTTCTATTGTGCCGCTGCCAGTAGTCTCTTTTTGCCGCCATCTTTTTTTTCTCTCCATTAAATTGAGTGCGCAATGAATGTGTTTTACTTTCCACGTCTTTCTGGGGTATATTTAGGGCTTGAGATATTTCTTGAAATGCATCGTTGTTTTTGTTTCTATCCTCGTATTATTTGATAGAAGAATCCCATAGTAAACGCTTTTGTGTGAAATAATTCTATTAATTGCATAATTTTATCGTTGCTCCACTAGTGCCATGTTTATAAACAGTTGCAAACACGTCGACACCAACTCCGTACCATGTTTATGTAACCATGTTGCTAAACAAAATGTTTACCATGAACACGAGGCTTAAGTTTGACGGCTAAACGTAGACCATTTTCTTCTTGGAGGGCATGCAATGCATTTGTTGCCATTTTATCGATTCCCTATCCCTAACGCGGTCCTTCACCTGATCGTGATGTTCGCGGACTACTGTCGAAGAATGATTCGGCTTATTCAACTTGAACTGCCGCTCCAAGTGCTCCGCAAGGACTTCAGTTCTAATTTGGGAATCGTAACATCTGCCTACCCGGTCAGTAGGAGGCGGCCTCTCTCAAGTTGATCTTCACGGCGGCAGCCTCCACTCCGTCGGCCTTGGCTAAGGAACCATTTAATCGAGACCAAAATCCTTGAGCGAGTCGTAAAAGACGGCCGGACGGTTTTGATTCTAACACCTGGAATAGCTAATCTCTCTACTCATAGGTCAAGCTTGAGCAAAACCGGACTATGTGGTGAATCTGAGTCGTGTAGAACATCCAACTAGATAACGTCAAAAAACGCTGTCGCTAGACAGCGCAGCGCCGCCCGCCCCGCTCGTTAGTTATTGAGGTCACTACGTTAGTGTGCGTGACTTTATTGCCGGCCGCGTCTTTGAATATAATTCTCGGAACGGGGGCTTTATTCAACGGCGATTTTGGTCTTGCTAGTGTTTCGGCATAGCTGTCCTTCCTTTGGATTTCCGGAGAGGCTGGTGGGGTCTTCCTGGGGGGTAATGCCACCCCGGAGAGTGTTTCTATAGCTGGTCGGACTGGCGTTGGTGGAAGTTGGCGATGCCTCACGGGATGATGAGCTTGTGTCGGTGTCTTGCTCCTGTGGCCGGTACATGCCTGAAGTGGAAGGAATTGGTTCCGGCTCAGGGGTCCCTTGCCCAGATGTGGGGGGGTCACCTTTGGTCCGGCGTCTTCGGTGGATTCGTATGATGATGGCGAGGATCCGCTCAGCCTCTGCTACTTTTCAAGGTGGCGGGCGACCTTCTCT
>JWHW01031526.1:83204-105234 GCA_000931545.1 Papilio glaucus | reverse complement strand
AAAAAAACACTTAAATAAATTTAAAATCATTTAATATCAAACTTCAGAATTACCATACTTCTTACTAAGAGGACAGAGGGATAGGAAGGATATTTCCTTGTCCCCGTCCAATCCTCTTCCCGTTCCCATCCTAACCTTATAAGGAAAGGGTGGGAAGGGGAAGAGGACTGTAATTAGGTCTCCGGCACCTCACTCATCCGGCGAAACGCAGAGTTCTTCCACTTCACGCGTGTTTTTTGTGTGGTCGTGGTATCTCACCGGTCGAGCCGGCCCATTCTTGCAACAGATGTTGTTACGGGCTCTACCCCTGCTTAAAATGTTTGTTACTCTTTCAAGCAACGGAAACGGAAATGACAACGGATCCAGATAAAATTTGGCACCGAGATACGAGTTGCCAGTACCTATGTGTAGCGGTCACTTAACATCAGATTACCAGCTGGCTTGTATGCCAAATTCTTCCATAAAAAAATCTCAATTGTAACTGATATTATAAATGCTTTGTTTCCTATGCTATTTTTTTTTAAATATAATCGATATAACATGCGCCGCACTAGTTGCTAGTGACGTGCCACGCCTTATTGCATCGGAAGCTAACAATTTATATATGAACTGCGAAATATACTTTAATGGAATGCCATTTACATCAGTGTCGTGATTCGAATGTACGACGAGAACGAGCGACGAAAACGAGCATTTTGGGTATCGGAAATTGTTTAAAATATATTTCGTTAAGATTTTTTCATGATTTAAAACCCTAACATTATTTTTAATAAAAAGAATCATGTATTTGACACCAATCCCACCTGGTGTTAAGTGGTGACAGTTTGGTCGAAAAATGATAGGCACTAGTTTAGCAACACCCTATCCACTCTTCTCATGTACCCACGTCATCAGAAGGGAACACTGACGTCGGAAACTTTGTCTTAATAAACGATAATGCAAATAGGTTCATTAAAACGAGAAGGATATCAAGAACAAAATATATAGTATGGAGAGTAGCCATATGTTTAAACGGCCGCGGTACGTTCCAACAGTAGATTGGAGACTGGGGATATAATCATAATAAGACTGGGGAGATAAACACTGGATCCTAAAATTAAAATTTATTAGTACCGCAGAAACTTCAGTCAAACAAAGAAGTATTTTATGTTATGTACATAAATCCGTATTACCCAAAGATTGAATTTGGACGTGTGATATATATGTATGTTATTTTACACACACGTACTGTAAGATGTATCAGTAGATCCTCTGGTTTTTATTATGTTTAATAACATAAAGCATGTTTGAATAGGTCCTAGTTTACGATGTTTTTACGAAGGTAAATTTCAAGTACGCCGCTTGGGAATCCCCGTTTGTGTTGCAAGTTTAAGCACACCCTGTTCCGTTTGAAAGGTACTCAAATACGATTTTAAACTTATTTCAAAATACATACAGAAAAGCTTGTGGAACACTGTTATTATGCACAAAATTAATTTAGAATACATACCTGTGTTCCTATATTATTACTTTACGATTTATTTATTACATTTTTGAAATTGATTTAAAATAAAAGTATCGTTGAAGTTGAAAGAATGTATGTGAAGAATGTATGAAAAGAGATCCACAGTGTTGATAAATTTATGTTGCCAAAGTGAACGACCTCAGATAAAGAATACAGTCTTGAAGTATTGATGTCTGCTTGTGGGAGATCCGGCTCGAAGGTCCAAGTCTTTGTAGGAGATCGCGGCAAAAGAAAACAACCACGTATAGTGCGTACTGATAACAATCGCAAAATTGACTCGCGGCAACTACGTACAAATTACAATATTTTAAAAATATTGATCTTGATAATAAATATCACAAGGTAAAACTAGTATAGATAAAAAATCAATACGTCAAATAAAAAAGTATTTTTGCAAAAAGATACTTAGAAGTCACATAATGTCCTATAGCGCCATCTAACAAAATATTAAGGTACCAGTATGTTATTACTTAGTGACAAATGAAGACAAAAGATGTCACTATATGATTATTATTTGTGAAGTTACGAAATAAAAACTTTATAGTACAAAAATTGTTAAAGTTTCCATCCACGAAATAAATAAATTATATGCAAGAAATTCAATAAACTTATTAGTTTCATATTATTTTGTGCTAGAAAACTACTTATAAATTTTCTTATGAACAAATTATAATGAAAATTTTCATCCGGTGAATTTCATATTCAGTTGAGAATGCTCGGTCGCAGAGCACTTTCAGGCACGCTCCGTGTTTCAATTAATTTTAAGTTTAAATTACACAAAAATTTATATATTATGTACAAGGTAATCATAACTACGTTGCTTTCGCCTTTGTGCCTCTAATCAACATCAGGGTTGTGCGTTTACGAGAAAATGTTAAGGTACTTTTATTATTTTAAACTAGCATTTCGAATAATTCATAATTCGTCTGAATTTCGATAAAAAAATGAAAACAAACCTATATTAGTAGCGACCGGCCCCGGCTTAGTACGAATAGTATGTCTTTTTTTTCTGTCGTAATTTCGTATAAATGTATTTCGTCTTCATCAACAATCAACATACATCAGACAATTTCCACTAAGCTGAATTTTTTACCTAAACTTTCCGTAATAATTCCGAATACCGTATAAAAGTCCGTGCAGTAGTTTTTGAGTTTATCGCAGACACAGAACGACACGGCGTTTTGCGATTTTCGATAGCCCGCAAAGATAACATCTATTGCTCGATGTGCCGGCTCGACCGGTGAAATGCCACGACCTCACAGAAGACAGGCGTAAAGTAAAAGTATTCTGCGTTTCGATGAGTGAGGTGCCACAGGTTAATCCTAGTTCTTTTAAGAAAAGATGGGAAGGGGAAGAGAATTTGACGGCGGAAGTAATGGGTAACGCATCTGTAACTCATTAGTTTAGTACAGATGCCTATTGGTAGCGATGACTTAATATCGGGTGTACAACTTGCTCTTTTGCCACCTGCTTGTTTTAAAATATACATCTACGATAAACATATGTATACATGATTGTATTTACATTTCTACATGAATATGCAACATAATATCAATTCAAACATAACAGAAGAGCACTTCAAACTTATATCTTAACAAATAATGATGTATAGCGAATGAGACAACGACTGAATTCATCTTTTATTAAAATTTATTTCGGTTAATTGCTATTCTCATAGCCTCGTTCTCGCCATTTTCATGGCCTACATTTTTTTTATTTATTTGTGCTTTGACCCAATTTTCATGGCCAAAATTTTTCACGATAATTATATCGTAAAGTGCTCGTAAAGTCAACGCGTATGTTGCTCGCATAATGAAAAAGATAAAATCTACGTACTAAAAAACAGCCTTGTATGACACAGACTGTGCTAAGTTCCATTTCTGATTTACAAGTTTTTCACAGCATCATAGTTTCGTGCTTTGACAAAACCATAAACAATAATTTTATGGCACAAAAATACGTTGTATGGAAGTGAGAGTTGAGTTTGACAGGACAAGCATGTTTGTAAAATTAATGCAGAGAAGCGGTCTTTGAGAAGTATACTAGGCGTGACTCTTAATAATATGACAAGAAATAGCGTTGCAAGGGAAATGTGTGGCCTAAAAGAAGGCGGTGTGACTAAATTTGAGAAAGGTATGCTTCGGTGATTCGGGCATCATGAAAGTATGAATGTAAGAAGATTGAGAAGAGCTTATGTTGTGAAAGTGAGTGGCAGGGGTTTCTAGGCGAACTTATACTAACCAATTCGGTGACATACTAAAGAAAGGCGGTATTAAGAGTACCCGTAACGGACGAGCACGTATGCAAAGAAGAAGCGAGAGAGTTGTCCCAGGATCGTGCCAAATGGATATCCTTAATCTCTGCCTACACTTCTGGATTAGGAGCGTTATGTTAACCATCATGTTACTAACCGTGGGTTTCCACTGACGTAAAATCGTGTATCGAAACAAGCTTTCTCTCTTTCCTTCGCTTTGAAAAAACTGAGATGACAATATGTTTTATGTGAATGTTTTCGGCAGTGTAAAAGCACGGTAAGGTTATCTTTGTACAAAGACAAAACATACCACGGACTATGTTTTGTGCGTCACACTAAGCGATAATGTTTTGTGTAACTTTGTACTTTGACCGTTACAAATAAATTAAATACAGTAAAACCGCTTCACTCCGCGACGGGATCCCCCGATTTAATCCGGGATTAACGGAACTATCGCATTGTTTGTCTATGATTTATGTGCTCAATAAAATTAATTTATGTATGTCTACTTATGCTAACTATATACAACCTATATATCTATCTACCCTAATGCAATACCATGCGAATGAAATGTTTATTTGTTACGCCTTCAAGTACATATAATTTCTGCGATCTCGCAGAGAGACTCCAAGCATTGCTCTCTCCATTGCCCTTTGAGTGATCCAACAGGCATCAGCAACAAGAAAATGAGTTGCAGATGCCTATCTTTAGTGGACAAAGAAGGGGATAGACAGGAAAAATAATATTTCTATCTCCTATCTATCTCTTACCCCGTTAAGTCCTCTTCCTATAATAATCTTTCTAATAAGAAAAACAGAGGAATGGATTAGGCCTCACTCATCAAACGAAGCGCAGAATACTTCTACTTCACGCCTCTCTTCTGTGAGGTCGTAGTATTTCACCGGCTGAATAGCAATATTCGTGTAACAGATGTTGCTACGGGCTCTGTCATTATGAAGTAAATGTATTTCTCGCTTTCCTAAATCTATATGTTTGCAACAACAACAAAATTTGATTGTACGCTTTTGTTATTGATTAAGTGTGTTATGAAACGTAATATTTTATTAACCAACTTAAAAAAAAACTAAATAATAATGAAATTGAAATTAAATTGTCTTCAAAATATTTCTTTTCCCTGTACGATCCTGTTCAGACAGTTTGACACGATATCAAAACTTCGAACACAAACAGATGGCGTGTCATTCGTTTAACGTGACATATTAATTGTGACAGGGCTCCATGTAACTTCGCAGTTTAATCATAATGGATGTATTTAAACGTTGTAGCTTTGCTGCGGTCCGGTCCGTGCTAGATCCGGGATTAATGGAACTGTCCTGTACCGAAAGGGATTTGATTAATGCATTCGATGGAATTAATTATGAATGTTCTAATGCTAACGCAAACACTTCCGTGATGCTATACTAGTTGCGGCTCACGACTTCGTGCACATCACATTATTACTTTTTTATTTGAATTTATATTCAATATTATTGCTTCAATTCATATGTATTATGTAGCTAAAGCTACTTTAGCGTCAATAGTTTCAAAATCGTCAAATAAAAATCTTGTGTCACGTTTTTTGTCCGGGATAAACTCCGACAATACTAAATCGAACATAATGAATGCGTATAATTTAGTCCAAATAAAAGGTAATTTAGTTTAGATATGCTAGTTTCTATCTTGATCAATGACCTCGTTTTTGCAAATTAAATGTTACATAATTATTTATAAGTTTCATAAGTTTCTGACAGGTGGCAGTGCAAGTTTATTGACACGACACATCTCTTCTTGGCTATAGATATTTAGTGCTACCCGTGCGAAGTCGCAGCGGATCGTTAGTTTCTATATAAGAAATTCAACTTTGGTTTCATAAATTCCTTGATATAAATCACCTGCGCGAGAGGCAGGGATTTTCCCTACGCCGTCCATCGGGATGAAGCTTCCTGATGAGTCGTATTTCAACATGCTCTGACCATCAAAGAATACCATTTCACGATCAATGTAAATTACTGAATACTTTCTGTTGGCGTGCATATGAGAAACGTATTATGATAATTTAATTCTTATGTATATGGTTTTAGCATACCATGTCATTAAATATTAAATATATAAAGCACTAGTAATCCTCCCCGACTTCGCCCGGGTAGCCGTTTCCGAATCTATAGGGAACATAAATACACACATCGCCTTTTATATACCCAGATGTAAAAAAACAATAAATGTATCCCAAGGAAACTGTACACTTTTACGAGATATAAACTATATAATCTATCTCTGTGCCAAATTTCATCCAGATCGGTTACGCAGTTTTTGCGTGGAAGAGTAACAAACATCAATAAATACAAACTTTCGTACTTGTAATATTAGTATAGATTTATAACAAAAATAATACTATTATTACTAGATATCATTACAACTCTAAAAGCATACTCTCATATCATTAAAACCCCAAAAGCTGTGACAATGAGCTACAATTTAGTGTGTAAGAGGTGTGAAATCGCTTACAAATTTGTTTGCTCCACTTAGCTGTAGGCGTACAATCGAGCGCGAAAGTGGAACGAGTTTACCTCAACGGGTTCACAGCTTAAAGGTAAACAAAGCAAAAGTATGGCATTTATAGTCAAATATTTACAGGTTGTTAATACGTCGTTCAAAATGGCCTTTTGGACGTCTAACGTCCTTCATCTCGCGTCCTGCAAACTGTGGGAGTGATTCCTTGAATAGAGACGGAAATGAGTAACAGGAAGCACTATTTGATTTGACCAATGAACGCGCGCGGATCTAGAGTTGGCCGTCTGATGGCACCAACTCATTCTACGAGAGTTTATAATGTTACTGTTGCTTACCAAGGAAATTTTTTTATGTAATAAGGTGGCAAACGAGCAAGCGGATCATTTGATGTTAAACGAACGCTACGCATAGACATCCACAACAAGCAAATGTGTTGCAGATGCGTTGCCTACCTTTAATGGACAGAGGAAGGTTTTGAGGTTGCCTTTCACACTACTAAAATTCTAAAACTGAAAAGTTTCAATTTTTCAAGAGTACGTGAATGATAAGCAATTAGGACAAAATTACCCGTCGTACACGTGTCAAGTGCATGCTGTCGTTTAAGTTTTGTGTTTATTTTCAGTTAATATATCGCTATTTAAAGTAAATGTTAATAAAACTTGCAAACATACCACTGACGAATTGAAATGATGCAAACCTGTTTAAACGTGTTAGATTGTTGTGAGTGCAAAGTAATTACGTTCGGACATTGAGACATACGGCTGGTCTCCATCATTTTACTATAGAAAACAGATTAACTTGCATTTAGATCCCTGTTTTTTGTACAATAGTATTGAAACGAGTCGCCAACTTTAGAGTTATCGTCGGATTAAGGTGGATACTTATTATTAGTAGAGATGAAAACGATCGTGGCAAAGGTATGTGTTTCTTCATTCATCCTTTTAATATCTTCTGCCTGTAGTATACTGCACTCAATTTTAATTAATAAGATTTAATTATTAGCCTCTCGGTATTTTACAGGATACATTTTGCGGAGTTTGCGCAGGAATTGATTCCGCCATCTGTATTACCATCAGACGTTTAGGACATATGGCTGGTCTCCATCCTTTTATAATGGATATACCGCGCGTTCGTGCGAATCGATTCGAACATCGTGCGCACGGCAAAGGATTGGAACAAATTGCCAGCGCCTTTGTGTCCGTTCAACTATGACGTGGGGGCAACAAGAGAAGAGTGAATTGGTGGTTAGCCTTAACTACTTCGTACCATCTTTCGACGACGTCGTCACGTAACATCTTGGTTCACCAAGTTAGTTTATTAAAAAAAAAATACGCGCCTTTTTAATGATAACAAGTACTTTCGGTAACACAGTGCTTGTAGGTAGACGATTTTATGGTATTAATTATTGCAAATTTATGGATGTTTTGTTTTGTAATATCTTCTTTTGTATGTCTGTGTCTTCTAGTAGGTAATGTGATCATTTATTTAGTTTAAGTAAAAAAGCAGGGCGGGTGAAACAACGGGCACATCTACTGTTAACTATAGTTTGAAGTTATTATACGCGGAATCAACTTATAAAAAATTCACGCGTCGTAAATAAAAAAAAAACGAATGCACTCGAAGCCGCCGACATCAGCTTTAACTTAAAATAACTTATCACATTTGATGTCACTCGGTTTAGAAATTAAATGGCATATTCCAAACTTTAAATTGAATTTTCCCTGTTCACAATTTGTTACACTTAACTGCGTACAGATTTCGTGGGAACGTAATGGGTGTAATGGAGCGTAATTAAATGATCAAATACGTTCTATTTTATTGTCCTTTATTGATTTATGAAGATCCTTTAACTCAACGATTAAAGTACCCGAGTACAGCACTTGTCCTGAGTTGATTTCCATTCTAAGCAGAAGTTATTTGATATAGTGAAAAGATTGTTTATATTAGACTATTAACCGGCTCCGGCTTAGCACGGGTAGTTTCTTCGTATAAACTTTTATCCCCTATTTTGATCTTTAGGGGATAAATTTAGAAAAAATATTTGTTAGTACTCGCCGACGTTATAACTGTGCAAATTTTCTATGCCTCTAGGCCCAATACTTTGAGCTGTGTCTTCTTTTATATATATAGAAAAGATACACAATCGTGATAAACGACAAATACAATTACACCTTGCTTTAGAAATTAATGATTAATTCCCCAGAGAAAGTATAGGTAAACCTAAAACCCAAATTCATAGACGCAATCATTACTTTAGACGTGAAAGGGTAAGAAAAAATTATAAGATTCAACAAATTCCCCACTCAGCATCACTCATGTAAGAACAAGATTTTATAAACTAGCGACTTGATTTCACAAGCTTTAAATTTATAGACGGAATGAGTGATGAATAGGATTTGGGCATAGAATTAGTTACGGTTTTGTTTAAATCCTCTGGAACGTGACGATAATAGTTGGAGAAGACATAACGACAAATAAAAAAACGTTATCGTATAGTTACGCTCTGTAGTTAGCCGGAGCGGATCGCCAGTATAATATAAAACTGAGATAAATTCGACTGCGGTTCAGTAAAATAATAATGAACTAAGAAAGTGCCAAAAACTACTATAATATTTTACCCAACCCTTGATCTTCAAAGTATTATCTCGGTGCATCGAGGCCCGTGGTACAAGTTATAGAGAAATTATTCAGTAGTTCTTAAAAGTCTCTCACTCACATATTGAAAGCCTCATCATCTAATATAAAATATTTAACATGCATTATTGCTTTGATTATTTTCAAGATATGTATTTTAATACTACCTGCAAACTTCCGTTCCGTTCTGCCCTATAATTAATAGACGGTTCACTACTTTGGCGATAATAGCTTACACATAAAAGATAGATACATGCTGTCGATAGATTTTTTTGTAGGACTATTTAAGGTAAACATTTCCATCATACATTATATACGTGCAACTTAAAGGGTTTTTGCAGCGCACACCAGAATAGCTCGCATATGGCGGAATTTTTTCCTTACTTAACACTTATCGTTATATTTAACGATATCTTTATAAATGACAGCCTATGTGTTCATCCATACATCCATAATACAAGCTTTCGCATTTATAATATTATATTAGTGGGATCACAAAAAGAAAAAATACGTGTGTACTGGGTAAACTCTAAAAGTATTAGATCGATTTTAATATTATGTTCACCATTCAAACTAGACTTACGTTACACAAGCTGTATGAAGTAAAATATGAACTATGAAAACTGAATTTCGTCTAATATACAAGGGTATTTCATATATTGTATGAAAAAAGACTAATAACTTGTACCACACGTCCGCAAGTACGTGCTTCCAAATACACAGCTATAAATGTTCGCTTTTCTTGAATCCCGAAATAGTTTACGACGCTTTTGGCAAATTTTCAGATTTCCCTCAAAAGATTGCACAGAACTCGTAATGTTTTACACATTTTTATTTCACTACCTACTTTGCATAGATTATTATGGAAATAACTACATCTACTATTCTTATGTTAAATATAAAAATAAATATAAAGAAGCACCTACGACTTTAACACAATGGGGTACACCTCTCCCACTTCTACATTCATCTACGCTTACAACCTGTGTTACGAGTACTCTTGCATTTCTACTATCTGACCGATCTGGTAAATTTAAGTGGGTACATGTAGGACGTCTCCTACCAACACTGCCACACACTTGTACAAAATATATTTTTTCTTTGTCACATTCATACTGATGCGCAATTTGCCCTAATCATACTCATCATTATCTCCAGCCGTTGTCCATACTGTATAGATTTTGGCTACTGTTTGTGCGGCCTATCTGAAACCAACAATCCTCGGGCATCAACAAAGCATACATTTCTCTATTACTCATAATATCCTCTTGTAACTATTCACAAGCGATCAAAAATAGCAGTAGCATATGCAGCGACTGTCCCACGAATGGGCTGATTCGATTGGGAAATTAGTGATCTCACAGAATACATGACTGAATTAGAGGTACTTATGCTTCTGCATTACGTCTGATGAGTGAGATGCACCAGGTCCTATGCTCTCCCCATCCCACTCTCTTCCCTTTATGCCTACTCCTTTATGTGAATAGATTCGCTTCTCATCCGTACCTCTTGATTGTTGCGGCTATTGTTACCGAGCGGTGGTTATGGCAACATACAATATTGAGAAAGATATGCTTCGGTGGTACGGGCATGTTGACAGTATGAATGAAGAGAGCACACGTACAAGGAGAACTTATATCGATCAGATTAGTGACATACTAAATAAGAGCGTTATAAGGAATACCCGTTACCGACGAGCTTGTATGTGTAGATGTATGGATGATAGATGGATGTAAAAGAAACGAGAGAGGGGTGCCAGGATCGCGCCAAATGGAAATCCATAATCTCTACCTACCCCCCTCTGGGTTGAGTGCATATTTGTTTATTATTTATACAATACCTTATCGGCATAAGCGCGCAAAATATCAGTTCACAATTTGACGATTTGACTTCGTCCCTTTATTAACTGACGGGAAAGGGAAAGTATTTTCAGTTGGCGAAACTCATGGTCGAATAACTCTAAAAACACTTATCGCATCGGCAAACTGGAAACAAAAACAAACGATTGCAAAAAAAAATATCTAAATCGATTCATAAATGTCGCAAGTTTGCAACTAACTTAAAACAAATTCTTTGAAGTTGGTTCATAAACTGACAAAGTTCACATGCGGTCGGTGACAGTTACATAATCCTGTGACTCGATTGCTCATTTGCCGCCTACTATACAAAAAATATTAGTACCTCCTATATCTTTGCTTAATTATACCATCGTCATAACCTCTAATTTGTCAATTAATTCTATAGACACGTTTACTTATAGTGTGAGTAAGTAGGGGTATAACTTCTTTAAAACTAGCACTTCATACAAATCGCTAAGAGTATCTTTACGTAAAAACTTGAATGAATATGGGTCAGGTTATAAAAGTTAAAACAGAAAATGTGTATAGAATTTTTCTTCTTGTCATTAAGAAAACTACTTGATGTGATTTTGTATTAATGACAGGAGTAGGAACTGGAGTGGAAGTATAAAATTATAAACCTTGAATTTGGAAAAGACAAAGAACATGGTAGCATAATAACTTCCGACCGAAGTAAAATTTCAAAACAGATGGGAAAACGCGACATTAGAAAAATCATCAAAAATAAACCATTTTATCTTAACAATAAATTTCAAAAATTGAATACAAGACAAATAAATGAATAAAGTTCGTCGAAAGTGTCGTAATCTTTTTTCTGTTCAAAAGATGGAGGAAAAAATGTACTATTGCGAATTTTGCTGAAAAGATTAGTAGAGGACATCCTAGACGATCATACTGATTGCTGATATACTAAAGAAGGGCGCTATTAATAGAACCCATAACCGACGAGCATGCATGCGTAGTATGGATGTAGAAGCGAGAGAGATGTGCCAGTATCGTGATGAACACATATTTATCTCTCTGGTATACCGGCGTAACTGTAGTTGTTGTAGTATTTATTCTCACAGAGATTTTGATAAAAATTTGGTATAGTATGGAAATAGATGATACGTTTAACGAAAAAATAGGCTAGTCCAAGTAAATATTTACCGTAGTCGAAGTCTGAAACACCAAGTAGTATTTAAATATTATATTATTAACCTTACAAGCTGAACTCCTTGCAGTAACCAAAGTCAATCAAGACAATTTCAAATGCGAAACAATATAACACGTCAAAGTCAAGTCAAAGAAGATAAATTCTCGCAAGTAACTTTCATCGAACGCATAATAATTTACGTTTTTAAAAAAAAATGTGGAGAAAATCCAATGTATTATTCACATAAGATTTCTTCTGCCAATTTGAGGTGAGCTTAAATTGTTATAAATATCGTGAAGTCGATGGCTGTATGTGTATATGTAACAAGCAGATCACCTCATTTACCGACTTACAAATTTAACAAAAACCTTTAAATGCAAGGGGATTTGGTGTCAGATAAGCGGCCGGTGGTAAAAACTGTAGCCAAATCCTATACATTAGGACTACGGTCAAACTCGACCGAGAAAGTACTACGACCTCATAATTACAAACAGATTTCCTACCACATTTTGGTCTAGTAGGCCTATTTCCCCTTCTCTCTTCCTTCCTCTTCTATTCCCCTATTTTTTAACCATTGTTGTACATGACAGTTAGTAGTGATCAGGTCATCCGCTTGTTCGTTTGGCATCTTTATCACGTCTACGATTTAAATCAAACGACAAAAGAAACGATTCTGTTGAAGCAATATAAAGGCGTATCAAATTAAAAAAAGTTCATTCTTGAACGCTTGCTACATTTTGTCTGAACTTCATTTAATATAAAATATGTAATGTTTTTGTCAAATTTAAAAGCACAATCACTTTTTTCCTTTGTTTTAATCCTACTTATACTTACATTACCTAGGTTTGAGTTCCGTGTGCAGAACTTAGTCTACATACTACCTCATACTATATTAACAAGTCATTTCTTTGTCTTTCGTAAACAGAGGGACTGATCTCGGCAATCTCTATTTAACTGGGAATTCTTGCGTTTATCATCGAATAAGCTCAAAACCTTATAACTTACCTTTAATAGCAGTCTTAGTACTTTATAAATTATTCATTTCTTGCCAATACTTGATACATGATGAAAGTCCATCAACAAAGAAATAATACAAAGATGAGTCGAGGACTAATATTTTTGTTTCCAGAAGAAACCGAGCAGTAGAATATAAGAAACAAAATGGGCAAAGAAAATCGATCCAAGAATAAAGATGCCACCAAATCAATGTTAAAGAAGTCCGTCAACAATTCATTAAAGGGATCACGAACTATTGCATCTTGCAACTTACAACTTGCAAAAAGTAACATCCTTTTGCTAAAGAACAAGAGCTCGTATCACAATGTCCTTAAGAAAACTGACAAAATGATGAAAGATCATTGTATGGAAACCGACTTTTGCGTCCTGAGGCGGTATTACAAAGCAAAGAAAAATAGAGTCAACAAAAAGGATACATCAAATTCTAGATCAAAATATTCGGTAAATAAAGAACAGATTTTAGATGCTTTTGAGAAATCAAAAACGGATAGTAGTGCATGCGGCGATAGTAAACAACCTATATCTTTCAATGACGTAGAAGATTTTAATGCAAATTTAACAAACCTTGTTATCAATAACCTCAACACTCTACTAAGGGATTGGATAAAAAATTATTTATTTAACAATGACGATACCAAAAAGAAAATACAAATTATCCTTGATTCGATGCTTAACAAGCTAGAAGGAAAGAATAATTATGTGTCGTCATGTTCAACATATACAGTTGATATACGAATTAAGGAGTCAAATTCAAAAACAGACACAGATTCCAATGTAGAAACGTCACAAAGTATTAAATTTGGGTCTTCCTCGAAATGTGGTGAGGTAGAAATATCAAAATGTAAAACATTTTCCAGCATTACCGTACCTATGGCGATTAGGCATTTTTCAATCATTTCTACACTAAGCGTACCTAGGTATTTTCATACATGTCATCATCAAATGACTAAAAGAACTATATGTAGATCGCGTACCAAAATAAAAAGATTCTACAAAAAAAATATTATGCTGACGTTAAGTAGATCTAATGGAATACTTTCAAACGCATCGAGCCTTGATTTTTTGGAGATATCAACAAAATCATTGACAAAGCATTTTGCAGCTTATAGAGACAAAAACTTGATTAAGAGAAGCGGCAAGAGACGAAGAATAGTTTTCATCCCAAGTTCTTATTGCAAATTTCCAGGCTCTACATCTATGGCCCACATTAATGAAGAACGTTTAAAAAGAAAATTAAAACAAGATGAAACGAGACAGCCATTAGATACTCTGCCGAGTTTGGTTAAAACTATTTTTACCGATGATATGTCCAACTTAGGTAGCACTGATGAAAGTACTGTTGTGGATAAAACAAAGGATATTAGTATATTAACAGATGAAGTGTTAACGAAGAAAGAAGAAAGAAATATGAAACAAGTTCAAGAAAATTCAACTAATATGTCTCCACGTAAAACATATAATACTGCCACAGGCAATGAATCTTTGACGCCACAGCCTCCACAAACTAAAACAAAGACATCGCTCAAACGTCTCACTATTTCTGATAATAACACAACAATTGGAAACGCTAAGACAGACGACAACACTGAAGTAATGAAATCATTTAGTTGTAAAGCATGTTTTGAAGGCAATACGGAAGACGATAGAGGCCCGCCTCTATTAACAATTGATTTTGTAAATGCGGATGAATGTAATAAATGTCACAAAGATGAATTAGAAGTTGAAAGTGCATCGGTCGGTCGTATGAATTCCCTTCGAAAAATTTTTGGAATAAAACAAAAAGAAGATTGTTGTAGAACTCGAAAAGCAAGTGGTTCAAATTCGGTCGAGTATGATAAAATTCGACATAAGCGTTTTTGTTATGTTCACAGGAAATCAAATAGTAAATTACAGAAAAATGAATTTCTAAATCATTTTCAAAACGTATTTAACTATTTTGCTAAATACAAAGGTAAAAGAAATATCAATCTAGATATTCGTATTAATGTTTATCCTATGCTTGAGGGTGGTGGGTCATGCCGTGGAATGTGCACAGATGCGAATAGAAAGGAGTGTCAAAAAACCGACATTTTTCATACCGATTCAGGTAATTCAAGCACTACAACCCTCGCCTCAAAACAATCGATGTACAAAAGTAACGATAATTCCAGCACTAAAATCACACATTACTGCAATTGTCCTCCGAAATTAATATCAATTTTCGAAGACACATTTAGCGATAGGAAAATAATAGAAAATATGAAAGTCGGCACTACACATTTACGTACAACCTATAACACTACAAAGGACATAAAAAATAAAATAACAACAACAGCAGATTTAGAAATAGCGCAAGAAGTTTTCCAGTTAAGAAATATAATTAGAGATTTAGCAGTTACAGCTGAGAAATTTGTAAATGAGCATCTCAAGAATACAAACTTAAGAACGGAAAATAAAAAGTCTAACCTTGATCAAACAATATTATTCAGTACCAATGTAGAATGCTTACAAACGACGTCTAAAGATGGAGCATTAAAGAAAAAACAAGAAGATCGTAATCCTTCTAAAGGGACTCAAATAACTAATAATCTTTCGTGTCAACATCTTCCTATTATTAAAGTGAAGAAGGATGTTAAAAATAAAAACATCCGTGACTTCCAAGCTCGGCTTATGAAGAAAAGTACATCTTATAATATAATAGATAGTGAAACAATCCTCAAAGTAACAGACATGACTTCGGCTGCTCAAGCATTTCATCTAAATTCTGTCACAGATGAAGCTCTTACATGCTCCTTGCCCAAATGCAAATCATTATACGATATATCTGTCGATTCTAACAAAAATAAGTTAGTGGCATTTTATTGTGAAGAATTACTAACAAAACTTGATAATGAAAATGTGCGCAAATCTCCTTCTCCAGATCTTATATCCCAAGCACAAAAAACAAACTGTTATCCCGCAAAAAATAAATCTTCTCTAATAATTACTTCTAATGATAACAAGCAGAAGAACATAAACAAGGAAGTGGATTGTACAAAATGTTTACCAAATGGTGACACTAATTGTGACAGGAACAGTTACTCCTGCTCCTCAGTCTTCATCAATGTTCATGATAAGTCGAATGAGAACAAAATAAAAATTCGTAGCCGACGGTCCATTGGTTTTAAAGAAGGTTCATTGTATTGCTTGTTGCTCTGGATTCCAGTTATTGTGATTCTGTGGTTATTGTACACTTATATTATCAAAGATAAACTTAAACCTAAAATATTTTCTTTGGATAAATGGTCGAAATCGTTAAATTTCGGTAAAAATGGATCACGTCTAAGTATTACATTGTCGGATTTAGGGTTTTAGCAGTAATGTATTGTATTGGTTTGAAAATAAAAATGTAACGTGTTTATACTATTTTTCCTATTTATTATTATAATGCACTGACACGAAAACTTTAAATGTTTAACTTTCTAAGAGGTAAAAATTATCGTCTTGTTACAGTCCTTACGAATATAAAAATGCAGTGCCTAGAAGATACTGATCGTGATGTAAAGGAAAGTAGTCTTATAAAAATGGAACCACAAATAAATTTACAGAAACTACCAGACATCACAAAAAATATTTGTGAAAATGATAATATTGAAACCGAAGTCGATGGAAGCTCCACAACTGACGAATCTGTAATAAATTTAGCATTGTCATCGGCTTCAATCAAAACATTAATCGAGCGCGCATTAAGTCAAGAAAATTATGAAGAAAATCAATCATCACATGAGCAAAATGGCGAAGAAAATTTAAAAAAAAATAAGTCACATGAACTTTTGAACATCAATTTGAATGAAGATATTTCTGATAAGAATAAAAATAATTCTCTTGTAACTGACGCAGAACAGCTTACCAAATTTGTCGATGACATTTCACAATCATGTATATTAAAAAAAACAGAACCGGAAAAACTTCTAGATATATGTTCTGCAAAATCTAGTAAGAAATCTTTAAATTTATTGAGTTATACAAATCTTGAGTATGAGGTTCCAACATCTAAAAGTTTATGCATTTTAGATACGAGTATTAATAAATCTATAAAAAACAATACCGAAAAAATATTTTGTCAAGGTGATATAATTAATGTTAATACAGCACAAATTAAAACGATATTCAACACTTATCGCAAGCCTTTGCGAATGAATAACCACTCAGACCTTGTAATCAGAGAAAACCGTGCTATCGCGGCCAATCTTAAAGATATTGTATCGGATCTAGCTTCCTCGTTTTCCATTTCTACTTCATCAAAAAAAGGCAGTTTTTCAAGTTCAATAGATTACAATACAAGGGATGTTAGTAACACTACTCTTACCGCACCAAATACTTCTAATATACTTATTATAAATTCAAGTTCTCTTTTCAACCAAATTTATTTAGAATCTGATCAACGATTTGGACATCAACATGAAAAGTCCATTGTCCATTCCAATGATACGAATAAAGAAATATTCAATGAAAGAAAAAATACGCAAACTTCTATACAGACGAATAAAGAAATCGACAAGTTTTCTTTTAGAAATAGTAAAGTTGCAGCTTTAAGTGTTAAAGTACAAAGTCCAGATTTTTGTAAAAAGAAACATTTAGCGCATTCAGAAAGTAACATTCAAAAAGATTATAGATTAGATCTTTCCAACGTAAGATGTATGAAATCGGTATTGTCTGGTACAGAAGATCTGTTCAATACTGACCAAGTGAAATTAAAATTCACAAAAAATGAACTGTGGGAAACACTTATATTAGCACTTGATATTACAGCTAAAAGACTTGAAGACACTCTAAGTGAGAAAATAATAAGCAGAGTTAACAACTCATTAAGTATTTTAAGTAAATCTATAAATTTACCGACACTAGGGGATACAAATGTTAAAATAGAAACTAAAATGGTTGGTGACAATCTCATAAAACATCATGAAGTGTTAAATGATAAGACACTTTTGTCTGAGAAAATGACAGAGTTGGAAATAGATGTATGTTTACAATGCGATTTAGTAAGTACGTCTTACATTGACGACCACATGCAAAAGTTAAAAGTTGAAAACACTAAAAATCAATCGAAAGTAAAAGAAACAAAACTTATTATAGATAGTTTAGCAGCTCCAATGTCACCAGTTAAACAGTGCTCGCCGGAAGCAGTAGTCAAAGATTCCCCTATAGTTTTAACTAAAGTTTCAACTGTCGAAAAGGGAGACCGACTCCGTCGCTTTAAAACTACACTTCATAATTCATTTAGATTTGTAGTAGAAAATGCTTTGGTGATCATTAGTGTACCGTCGTTTTTATTTGTTTTATTTCTACTCTATGGAGTTATTTTGTTAGCAATGAAACCGTGGTGATGCTGTGTAATTATTTTATTGTGATCATTGTGCAATATAAAGTGTTATTTTTATATTTAAGTCTACTTTCTTACACTCCAAACGACTGAATTAATATTGGTTTAAGATACGGCATATGGAATTTATACCTTCATCTGTTAATTTATTAGGACCAAGATTATAATCATGTTTGATAGTGTGTACATTAATAAATCACAAGTGGGTTGTCAAGCTAAATCTGGGGCCATTACTGAATTGTAAAAATCAAATTAGGTTAAACTTTTGCAAATCTTGCAATCCACTTGTGATTTATATACATTATTATGTAACATGTAATCAAGGTTCTGATCCAATAACAGATGAAAGTATTATTAGTATTTACTATTTGTCCATACAGTTCATTGTCAGACAGTTATGTATAATCTGCTTTGGTTTTAATATACATAAGTTGCCATGACTACTACTAAGCCTAATCAATACATAATTCATTGCCTGATCCATTGCTATTAATAATCTTGCAAACAGACGACTTCCGTGGTATTAATATTGTCTACTAGTATTAGCATTTAAAGGTAAAATTATCAAGTTAAAAGGAACTACTTTTTAATTTGGAAATAACGCCAGTTAGTTGAAATTTAAAAAAAAAATAATTTTAGATAACGAGAACTTTGCGTATTCTTAAACTTTTTACTATTCAAATTCACTGTTCTCTGTCCTAGAAATACCTACAAATGTAAAACTTTTGCCTGATAGGTCTAGCTCCATAGCTAGGCTACCTAAAGTCCTAAATTGACAAATGTCATAATTTGCGCTAATGAATAGTCAACGCACTGTACTGATTGTACAGTGAATTAATTGGCTTTGCCTATTTGACTAGCAGTGATTCATTTACATGTATTAAGACTCCAGGTAATCTGATTTATGACACCGTTCTTAATTAGTTTGATAAATTAAACTAAAATCTCGATCTTTGATAAATAAAAATAAAGATATGTTTTTTACTCCTCGTTCACCATTATAGTACAAGTGAAAACATAATTGTTATAAAATTATAGTTTTATGACATGAAATTGATTGAAGTATCTAAAATAATGGAATCGATAATCGTCGAAAAATTTAGCGATGCCTGGTACACGATGTTATAAATTTTTACTTTTATAAATAAATATGCTCTGGCGCCCGTAATCCAGAGGGGTAGGCAGAGATCATGGATTTCCATTGGGCGCTATCCTGGCACACCTCTCTCGCTTCTTATACATTCATACATCTACGCATGCATGCTCGTCGGTTATTGGTGGTCTTTATATCGCCCTTTTTTAGTAATCCACTAATCTGATCGATATAAGTGCTCCTAGGGCCACCTCTAGCAACACTGCCACTCAGCTTTCCAACATAAATTTGTTGAGTTACTCTCTCTTCATTCATTCTTTCAACGCGCTCGTACCACCGAAGTATACCTTTCTCAATTCTACTCACAACATCCAATTTTAAGCAACACTATAATGCTATTTTTAATCCTATCATTCAATATCACGCCTGACATAATTCTTAAGGGTCGCATCTCAACGGTATTAACTCTACTAGCATGCTTTTCCTGCCAAACCCAGCTCTCACTTCCATACATTAAAGTGAGGACTAGTACAGCATTGTGTATTGCCAAATGAGCATTCATAGACACATTCTGACTCCTTACTACTACTGTACCTATAGCACCATACTATTTATTTCCCGCATGCTTACCATTTATTTAAATTATTGTCTTACTATGTTCTCTTTCAAACACCATTACTTTCGTTTTATGTACATTTATCTTCATGCCTTTACTTTCTAATGAATCATTCACTATATTCATCATAAGTTTAAATATTAATGTAATTATTGCTGTATTAATAAACAAAGAAAATAAAACAAATAACAATTGCGATGAATAATATTTATTTGGGTTTTACCATTTTAAATTTTCAAAATAAATAACTGGAAATTATAGAAATGTCTAGATTGGTTATTAAATATTGTTTTAGGGTAACATTTTGCTTACAAATAGAAATCCTTCTTTGATTTATTAGTAAAGTAAAGAGTTCAACGGGAGGGGGAAGGGGAACCCAACCCATTTTTGGTGGACGGGAGCATGTAGTTTACACAAAGCAAGTACACATATTGACCTCAAATAGGTTACATGTCTTTCAAGATACGCAAACTGGAAATCTGCAATTTTTAGCTACTTCACTTGGCCACGATCTGTTTGTGCCACATTACGCTATTTTAATGCAGGAAAAAGAAACATTGCCTAGCAAAAAGACAAAAAAAAATCTATGATAAGTAGTACTTTTTTTAGATCGTGCAATATGTAAATAAATTTTAAAATGTAGATGTTGAACGGGATCATAAATATATGCAAGTTATGGTACCAGGAATAAATAATTAAATTGCCTACGTTTTGCCATGAATAGAGATAGATTATTCTTTAGCGAGGACGAGGTGTCCCGATCTGTCGACTGTGAAGAGCGGGCGGGGGCGGCGACTCCTGAAATAGGAAACAAAATTATAGTAACACCAATATCTTAAGGTGGTTAGAACACTACGTTTGCTAAAATCCTGCTCTCCTCCAACCTGAAGTAAACCGTAATGTGGATACTATTGAGAATTCCGTCTGGAAGAAGATGTTGTTAATAAAAAGTGTCACTTGCAAAAAAAATATTGTGACTAGAATTCAGAAAGGTTTCGGTTGGTGATTGGACCTTACAGAAACTGTATCTTGCTAAAACCAGTGGTAGATTCGGGGAAAAACGTCCTAGACCACCATTGCCATATTGGTGGCATAGAAACGGTGTAGGTATAGATGTAAAAGATATAATGTCTGATGTCACGAAATTGTTAGTTTTACCTTAATTTAGCGCTTCTACTCCTCGATGGCGTAGCGACTGCTGTCGCTTGAGCTATGGCGGGTCCTTCTTCTGTTGTCTCCTAAAACAGTGAAAGAACTTCTATTATTACTTCTCCGCCTGTTAGCTTTTCAAGATTCTGTTTCTGCGTTATTGGTGACTGTATCTTCTGGTCTTTAATACTTCTGGTTTTTAATACTTCAGTATTTCTAGCAATTGCTTGCAGTGAAATCTATGTAGCCGATTCACCCGATATCTAGTGATCGCTACCCATAGAAATCTGCAACAACAAATGAGTTGCAGATGCGTTGCTTATCATTAATGAACAGAGGAGGGGATGAACAGAAAATGGTTATTTCCCTTTCCTATTCATCCCATCCGCTGTAAAGTTCTGTTCCCCTTCCCATCCTTTTCATATTAACAAAGGATGGGAAGGGGAAGAGTACTAGGATTAGGCCTACGGCAACTTATTCATCAGACGACTCTCTCCAACTCGTGCAGATGTTGTTGTTTCGGGCTTTTCGGATAGAATACCAAACGTTGATTTTAATAATTTTATCCTGAATAAAATGTTGTAGTTTTTTCATTGAGATAGCAATGGGCTCACGTCGCCTCGTCAAGTTAATAGAATTAAAATTAAATGTAATCTCAAATAACTTAGATTCCTTTTACCTCATCATAGTATAGGGTCAATAGTCAATCAGAAAGTTACTAGCTACAGATTTTCCGTGTCTTATTATTTGGTGAAAAACTAACTAGATTCTTGAGAGCGGACGCGTTGTTATATTTGATTTTAACACTGTTTCACATACATAATAAATAAAAACAAAACCGACTTCAAAAAAACTATATTCAAAAACAAGAAATGCACTTAAAAGTATAAAATAATTTTACACAATTAAACATA
>JWHW01031526.1:60474-72971 GCA_000931545.1 Papilio glaucus | reverse complement strand
GCGCGATCCTGGCACACCTCTCACTCTTCTTCGACATTCATACATCGACGCATGCATGCTCGTCGGTTATGGATGATTCTTATCGCCCTTTTGTAGTAACGCTTGCAGCGTTGGCAGGGGACGCCCAAGGAATCTCACTTTTGCAACGTAAATTTGTTACGTTACTCTCTCTTCATTTCTGCCATCATGCCCGAACCACCGAAGCGTACCTTTCTCAATTCTAGTCACAATATCCACTTTTAAACCATATTTTTTCTTATCATTCAACGTCAAACTTGTACATCCTCGAGCGTCATGTGGACCTTTTTTTTTCACGGTTGTCGCCAATAGCGCTAACAAGGGGTCACGGGATCTCCATTCGGAACACAACCGTGACCCCTCAATCGCGTTGCTCGCGGAGTGGCTCGCTCGTCAAGGTAGCATAAACCTCCTACTCGGGGCTGCTTGGTAGACGCTAAGGGGGCCCCCCCTGAGTGCCTGCAACCCTAAAGACCCTAATTAAAGTAGGGGAGCACCATTTTCACGTGGACCGGAACGAGGCGCAGCTGCGCCACGACGATGTTGTCTCCGAGTGGGGTCTATTCTTTCTCGGGCCCGCTCAGCAGCCTCCTTCTTAACCAGCGTCATGTGGACCTACTGGATATTGTAGATTAGATGGTAAAAAGAAAAAAAGGTTATATGATATTTTTACTTTTAACGGTGAGGAACAGGTGAAGGTACAGGCTTTACACACGTTTTTATTACTTCAGCTGTAATTGTCAAATTTTCTCATCACATAATCCTTGAACCTTTATCCTTTAAAATTAAAAAAAAAATAACCGCGCTCGAGGATGTCCAGGTTTTGTATCACAAGTTCTTGACCCCTGCACTCCTTCGCGCACAAATCTTTCCTAAAAGAAAATCAAACCTTCTAAAGGCACTAGAAAGTCAATAAAGATTTGAAAAGCATAGAGAAAATCCTCTTAAATGTACGAATGAGCAGATTACCTAAATCAACATTGATTATAATCAATGTTGTTTTAGGGAGATTCATAAAACATGACAACTAAAAGGGTAGGTGAGAAGTCTTGGCATGTACTAGGTGGTCCGATGAGGTAGGGTTGTCTGGTCCTCTTTTGGTATACCCCGCCCGCCGCCATTTGGACCTTATCTCTATGACTTTTGGTGTCGTTCTGATGACACGATTTTTTAGATTCTTACACTAATTTAATCCTATAAAAATACTATACGTAAAATAAAACATTATAAAATATCTTCTCATAAAATGTTATTTATTTAGAAATATTAATGTTAAATAAATGATACTTAGGGCCTGTTTCACAATGTCCAAGTTGATATCTATCACAGGCCTAATATTCTGACTACACAATATACTGTACACACTATTTACTGCTACTTATAACAATCATGCAAGGCTCGAGCCTCAAGAGGTATTGTCACGCAGGTCGACAGGAGCAAGAACTGATTCTCCTTCATTTGACAAGTTCTCATAAAGACTTTTGCTGGTTATGGTCAGCTACGAAACTTCGCGTTTCAGTGCCAAATTTTCAAACATTTCCGGCAAATCGGAAATGTGAACGTCATCTTTGGCGTTTCACCTCTCCAACTAAGCATAACTGGTTAATAAATTGCCAAGTAAATTATAGGTTTGATCATCCGTGCGGTAAGGAAGTTATTGGGTGGTTATAATTTTGTGACAGATTATTTCTTCCTTTGACGTTTCGTTTCAAATAAAAACAATCAATTTGTAAAAAATGCTTTTTTGTATCATTATAATTTTTGCAGAATATGCATTTAGTTTAAGTATATCAATACGTAACACAAAATAATGCATAAAAGATGCACTTTAAATGCTTTTGTGAGTGATTAAATAAAAAAATCTATCCTCTCACGTGTGCCGTAACTCGAAACGTCAGAATGTGACGTTGCCTTCTCGAACTTCATGTAACATATTGACACATAAATTCCGTTTGTTAAACGCAAACTATTTTAACGGTAAGTTTTATGTATCAGATAATTTATTTGACTATTAGCTATTAGGCACTTTACTCAGACTTTGTGAAACAGTCCCATAAACTTGATTTTTTATACTAAGTCATTGTTTTTTTTTTTCTTACATATTAGTTGTGCGATTTCACTAGCAATTTTACTTAAACTAAATGATATTACCTACTTAATACTACCGTAACCTCATCATTATGTCCCTGTCCTTTTCCCGCGTATGTGGGATCGACACAATATGGCCGTAGCACAGTTAAATTGATATAACTTTTTTTATTTATAAACCGATTGAGATAAAATAAACACTAAATGTTAAGTGAAGCGTACCACAATAGATTAGTGAAAACCGCACCCAAATCGGTTAATCCGTTTATGATATTAGCGGTACCAAACGCACAGACAAACAGGCAAAAATTCTAATAATAATCATTTTTTTTTTGGGTTTTATTGCGTTTATGAAGGCCCCCAAAAATAATTTTTCTCGAATATCTTACATGTACAGACAGCGATCAGTTACATTATTAGAAAGTTTCTTTCGTTATACTTCAACTTGTGCTTTTTTGAAAAACATGACAGTTATTCTATCTACTCTGTAAACTGTAGTATGACAACAGATTGTTAACCATAACAGAATAAAAAAATAACTTAAGCTAAAATGTTTCAACATTTTCATACATTTTTCCACACGTTTTTAATTGGTCGGTTAGCAAGTAGCAACTTGAAGTTGTTACCCTCGTTTCGCTGGGAGGGTTTTCCCCTCGAGGATCGCCCTCATTATTCCTACTTGTAGCTGATCTAGCTCCCAGCTACGCGTCAACCGACACTTCGACACTGGCTACACTTAAAAGTTTCACGTTCCAGATTTGAACTCGCTGAAACGATGTTACTGTTAAATGTTTATTTTTTGCATCCGACTGCAACCTCTTTTTAACTGGCAGTCAGTAACTTGACACAGAATTTAAAAAAAATATGGAACTGTAACGTTTTTTTTTTTCACTTTAAAAGTTTAAAAGCGCCAGCACCTAGTTCTTGTTATTCTATTGTTTATTATTTGTTAAATTATACATGTAAACTATACCTTGTTTCACAGCAATATGTGATTTTTGTAAACCAAGGTTTTTACGTTTAAATTCGTAAATTCCAAAATATTTACTAAAAAAGCTATTAGCTATTCATATTACACAATTTCACTTCACTTTATCTCACGATTTCCACAAAATTACAACATTTCCAACGAAAAGTATAAAAAGTGTAATGGCCGCCATGTATGGCAAATAACGTTTGTTTGTTTACAACAATCATATCTTGCTATGAAACAAGATTTAAGTTTATATTGACGTAAAACGAAATGTTAAACTCAAGTTGGATTTGAAGTCCACAAATTCAAATTTGACACCTAGAATCGCCACCGTCGCGTTACGCAAGGGTCGACCTAATTTTGTTTTAACAATTTAACAGTGATGCTCCCAGATTTAGCTAGGAAACCAATAACAGATGAGTGTATACATTTCTTATGCTGTTCTTTTACTAATACTATTAGTATATGATGTAATAGAACTCCTTCCGTAAATTTTGAAGCAATTTTTCTACATTTTCTCTGTTTTAACGGTGGCTCTGCCTCTGCTACTACCTGCAACAAGAACATCTGTTGCAATGGCTAGAGGATTGGACGGGAAGGGGTGATTGAAAAAAAGGAAATATCCTTTTTCTTGTATATCCTCTGACCATGAAAGGTAGGCAACACGTCTACAACTCATTTACTCGATGCACATGCTTCTGAGGTCACTTAACATCAGGTGATACGCTTGCTCGTTTGCTAACATCTTCCATAAAAAATATATTATATAATAGACATATTGTTGAGCTTAGAGACGTCTTCCCTTATATTTCCTCCTACTTAAAATTCAACATATGGATTTAAACAAGTCCATTAAACAAGTTTCTAAAAATTCACAAACCCCTCAAAGCTTTCCGCCTCACCAAAACACAAGCCCCGTTACGAATTAATGTTTTTTTTTTCAGCGGCCGACACGGTTTTCCTCTCTGCCGCTTTCCCGTGGCGTATTTCTTATTCCACACATCCTCCCGAATATTTTTGAATGTACGCAGGCATTGAGAGCCGGCAGGAAATCCCTTCGCGAATTTACGTGATTCGAGTGTGGAAAGAGATAAAAAACTAAAGAGCAAAGTTTCATGTGCGTTACAAACCGTGAATCACAAAAGGAAAATTTAATGATATTGTACATGTGTTCCAAATTATCGATTTTTTTGACGTGAAAATTTCTTTAGCCGCGTTAGACGATTTGCTATGACATTTTTTATAGGTTCGCATATCAAGATGCGTCGGAGACAAACGCCAGCATATCGTGCTTATTAGAATTTGGAACAGTTTCTCTGCATACAAATCCAACAGACCAACACACCAATAAACATCTTGTACCAGTAGATCTCATAATGTTCTGGCCCTAATCCAAGCAAACACATCGTAACACTTGGCAGGGATTTGGCCATAAACAATAGAGAAGGTTCTACTCGATAGAGTTCGGAATATAAAATTATTTGTGCGTTGCTTTAGACGAAATCTAATGGATCGTATCCTATTTATTCGGAATGCATGCTGACGATATATATATATTAACTTAAGCTGGTACAGTCAGCGAACAAACAGTGAACATCCACAATACCAAATGAACTGCATGCTTGCTGGACTTTAAGGAAAGAGTGCTCTCGTCTTGAAGGACTATAAGTCGTCCTTTATACATCTACAGAATGGTTTGACCTTATACTTCGAATGTCAACAAAATTTTAATAATAACTGTATTGGGTCATAAATTCTGCTTATCCAATTAAAGAATGGGCACTATGCCAAAACTAAATAGTTTATATAAAAGTAACTGCCGCTTAGGCTGCAGAAGTGTCATATAAAAAGCTAAGCCATGACTTCATTTTTCTAGACCTAATCTAGACCAACATTAAAACATTTTTGTAGAGAAATTTACTATACTAATATTATAAAGAGGTAAAGTCTGTGAGATGTAGCGGGTAATCTCTGGACAACTCTACTCTGGAAATGTACCAAACCGAGTTTGAAAATTATTTTAGCAATAGAAAGCCACGTTATTTGCGTGTGTCATAAATTGTTTTCTATTTATCTATCTACCCGAGCGAAGACGGGGCGAGTCGCTAGTTAAACATATATATGTCATCGTCATTAACAGCCTTTCGTGAAGAACCTCCACTTTCGTGCACAGGCCTTCTTCAAGATTCGCTACAAAGATCAGCCCCTGTCACTCTCATCCAGTGGGCTCGCGCAACTTTGACCAGATTATGAGTCCATCTTGTGGGGGCCTGCCTCTGCCACGTGGTTCAGATCGTCGTCCAGTCCAAACCTGTATAAAAATAAATAAATAATAATCAGCCTTTTTTAGTACGTCAATGTTTATTAAGCCACGTCCTGACCCAGTTCGGTACGGGTAGAATCCCTTTACATATGCATCGAACTTAAAAATGGTCAGAGTTCGCAATATTTCGTATAGTGACGGTGATTCAGAGGTTCGGACGACACGAACGTTATTGACCCGAACACGACTAGAATTGTTAATACAGTTCCGACCTCGGCACCTCGCGCACGCGAGCAGGTCACTCCAGCACTATGTCATTGGTACCTGATATACATACTATATGTAATAGTTTTGAGGATAAAACTGCGAAATTTTTATTTTTTTTGCTAACCATCAGCGTAACCTTAGTTGTAAAAGGTCATAGTCAATGTAATTGCATATATGTACATACATACATCACTAAACTAGCTGACTAAGAGATAAAATCACAGACTCCGCTGGCCCGACCTAGAATGGGGTAGCTCGAATTGGGCAGCACATAGATCTAACAAAATACCGACAGCAAGTAAAGGTATGTTATGCTTAAGAGTTTCGTTTGATAAGTTTTTTTATAAGTAAGAAACTAGCGCTTGCCCATAAGCGGTTAGCTGAGATGCGGTTGCTTAACATCGGGTAAACCGCTTCCTCAGTAGCCTCTCTCTCATTAAAATTTTAGTCGAATCAGAAATATTTTTAGAAAGAAAAAAACATCAATTAAAGTACATACATTAATTTCTATATTATATTTATTCTTAATTTAAAAGGTATCATCAAAATGGAAAGATTACAATATTACTAATTACAATTACATTTAACGTATTAAATACTTAATATAACTCTAATCTTATGTATATACTAGTATCTAATACCTTTAAACGAGCAATTCTTGTATATATACACACGTACATTTGTATATATATATTTCATGAAATTTTGTATTCAGATTCGGTTTTTATTTTTAAATTTATCTATACAGATGTTTTGTCCATAAATACGTCAAAAAAATTATGTAAGTAATTAATGTGCGCCATCTTTTGATAGGTATTTGCGTTACCTATTGTTGGAGCGTTTTCAACTTACTGATATCTCATATTATTGTTAGATGGCGTGATATTTAAAAAAAAACACGATCTTACATATAAAAGACAACGCAGAGCGAAGCTCGGTCCTCAGCTAGTGTATATAAAAGAAATTAACTGACTGATTTATCAACGAATAACGTAAACTACTGGGCCGAGAGACAGCATTTTTACAAACGAGATTTCTACTAATACGAAGGCGAGCACTAAAAAATGAATTTTCTAAATTTATACCCTAAAGATCTGAAGTAGGGTATGAAGGTTTGTATTGAGAAACTACCCGTACGAAGCCTGCAAACGAAGCCAAAACGAAGCTGAAGCCCTTTTTACAGAACCTATGTAACCCGAAATAAGTAGGGATGAAATTATTTCAATTATTTTATTCATACATATTACCTTGTTTAGAAATAAAACGAATCTAAGACCGTTACAATAATACTGTAGTTGCAAGACTATAAGGTAATTTATTATAATTTTTGTCAACTCTGGTATAAAAACACTAATGCCATAAGTCTTAACTAATACCAAAAGACTAATATCTAACTTACGAACTAGTGTGTGTTAACGTAATGATTTCTTAATTTACGCGAAAACGACACATTGAAATTAAACTAATTTTTAGAATTTTTGAAATAAAAATAAGAGGGTGGGCCCGTGGCCTTGAGTGTTGTAAAGTACTCAAAACGTAGGAAACATACAAATTTAAAAAACGTGATAAAATACGTATAATTAGTTTAACTTCAATGAGTGCTGAAGTAATTATTAATAACAAGTTAGTATTAGTAATAAACTACAGCGACACTATTAATTTTATTATTATTTATATATTGTTATAATAAATTTATAATTTCCCTCGACCTGGAGATCAAACCTCGCCCGCCGAGGGAATCGCGACTGGTTGGACTTTATTTGTTTTTGTTTTATATTTATTGTTATATCCATTATGTTTTAATATTTTTTTATTCGTATTTGGGATACAAAGTTATTTTATTATATTATATAATTATCTCGAACAGATCGACAAAATATATTTACAACAAAATATAATTCCTTAACTTTATACAGCCAAAATTATTATCCCTGTCACATTCCTCACAATTGCAATCTCAGTCGGCCCCACTTAGGTTAAAAGATCTAAAAGTTGTTAAAAAAAAATTGAAATACAAACGAACATCTCGCACACTGTTTCCTGTCCTGTTCAGACAATACCTATTTCCTAATCTTTTAACCCAGTTGGGATAGACTTCCCACCAACCTTATATATATAAATGTCAAATAAGGTAGATCTTAGAACAAATTTTTAATTAATTTGTCGAGTGTTAGATTCAAATACAAAATTCATTGGAATTTCAATTTAACAGTAAAATTATTATAAAGGTAATTTACTTGACAGCCTACAATTAAATAATATAAATTTTCCACGTTTAATATTTTCGATTAATAATTAATTAAAGTTTTACGTTCGATTCATGATACATAATTTACAGGCCATGAATACCCGTGTTTCAACGAATATTACCTTAACACTTTCTTGTCCTTGAACAGTTTCAATATGTATGACGTTATCTGTTTTCTTATCTTTTATTAAAACGTTAATTAAAATAATTCAAATTACATATTATGAACGTTATCAAAACTGTAGAATGTCCTCCATTCTCTCATTCTCTTCGTCCACATGAATTGGCTGCAAAAAGAAAAACACTTTTTTTAACTCAACAATTCGTAGCAATAAATTTATTTCGTTTGAGACAGTTCGAACGACTTTCATAAAAGTTTTTATTAAGACAGTATTTTCCTTTTTAAATTTATCAATTTTTTTATCTATCTTCAAAAACGCAATATTGCTCAATAATTAGCGCCCTCTATGTGGTATACTTGCATTGTCAATGAAAACATCCAACGAGGTTATCAAAGCTTTTATAGAATCTTCATATATTCCTGTTATATAAGCTGATTCGTGAAATCAATTGTATACTAGTACTAACCAATAACTCCGTGAGGTAATGCGTCGCATGATCCTCTCTGTCCATGGCTCCGTCCAAAACCTCCGCGTCCTCCTGGCCAATCACCAACTCCTCCCAGTCTTCCCTGCTGTCTTTTAACTTTTTCGGTTTCTTTTTCGTTCTTCCATCGGTGACGGTTTCTTTTTTTGCTTTTTCTTCGGGTACTGGTTTCAGCGTAGTCTTCTTCACCGATGCTGACTGTGTGATGGATGTATTATTAGCATGAAGATGGTCTATCGTGGTTTTTGGCGAATCTTGTCGTAATTTGCGTGTGCAATTGTTCTGAAACACAATAATAAGATAATTAATAAAAACTTGTTCCAACATTCTCACTAGAAATTAATAGATGGCGTTACTCCTTAGTTTTTTATATAATAAATAAATTAGTGCTTGATCACAATGTTTTCTTAAATTAAGTAGTGATGGTCAAAATATTGTACGTTCTAGTTCAGCAACATATTCACTCTTCCCTTGAAGGTACACATATCACAATCGTAACTCTAATTTCACGCTGGCAACATGTTATATACAACTTCTCCCAAATTTGGATATGGTATTAGCTGGATATTTCTTCCCAAAGTATCGCCACAAAGGCAACCTTCATCCAGAGGACTCCAAAAACCGTGACCAGACACACTGTATTGACCTGTAAGTGGCCACCATTTCAAAATCTTCCCCCTTCCATATTCTCCATTCTTCCTCATCTCTACATAAAGCTTGGCAACGCATCTAATTGTTGCGGATGTCTATTGATGACTTAACATCACCTGAACCGCTTGCTCATTTGACCTTCCCCCATTAAAGATAAAAAATGGCTCCACCTGCTCTACCTAATATACTCTTCTCATAGCACCTTTGATCTAGATCAGTGCTTCCCAACCTTATTTCTTCCTGTACCTCTTAATAATACTTTTCCTTTATGACTACCTCTCCCCGTATAACCTTACCCTGAAATGTATCTCAAATACAAACTAATGTACTGTATTTTACCCCTAGGGGTACGCGTACAACAGGTTGGGAGTCGTTGACCTAGATTGACAAACTTAATCAGGTATAAAAATAAATTACTCACATGACCGTGCTCGCAACATGGCGTCGCAATAACGTTGGCTAAACCAACAAGGATGATCGCCATCGCCAATAAATCCTTTGAAATAAAACAAAAGAAGAGTAGCATTGTTATAGAAATAAATCCCGGTCAATAGCAACATCATTAAGCGGGTACACACTAGACGTTTTGAAGCGCGCTTTGGTCATGTTCTAAGAACTATCGGATGACTCAATGCGCTTCAAAACGCCTAGTGTGTCGAGGACTGTTAGAGTAGAAAAAACTATTGCGGAACGTGAATTTAAAGTTGCGATTTTTTTAAACTTTGTTACTGCTTTAGCCACGCAAAACCGTCACGCTCACATAAGGTTAGCAAGAAGGTACCAAAGGAAGCTCCTTGTGTTTTAATACGATTACACGCACATCGGCAGCGGCCGGCAAATGCCAGAAGCGACTCTAAAGGCCTTCGAAATAAGGACAGGAAATTTATTTTTTAATTTTTCAGGAACTGCATTTCCTATCAATGGGAGTGGTATTGATAGAAAGCGGGAGTACACCTTCCAATCCTTACCCCTGTCGCTCCCTAAAATTCAGCACCCGAGATATAAGTCTGTCGAAAATTGATAACAAATCATTCATTCCTTCTCATTATCATTTGTTTCCTTCTTTTTGGCCACTATATCAGTCAGCTGAACTCGCAAAGTCATCGACCGACAACTCTCTCACCATACGAAACATCTTTTCTATCCATTCTGAATAGAAAAGAAGTTTCGTACGGGCGATCCACGGGCCACTGAACCACGAAACGTAATGCTTTTGAAAGTCAATCTTTTAGAGAGGTTGGTAACATTTAAACGAACACTTTTAAAAGTGTTCGTTTAAATGTTAACCCCCTCATAACACTTCCGAAGAATGTTTAGGATCTACCCTACTAAATCTATATTGCATATTATAAACTGTCAGCAAATTGTGAACTGACTATTAAACGTATGTTAAATGTAATACACCTATTTTTAACATATTTTCAAGATATTATTTATACCCATGAACTATCTAATGAAGCTGAAGCTATAATTATCTCCCAATCTAACTTAAACTTCAACGTCGCAACGCACGCAAGCAAAATTTCAGTGAAAATTTTGACGCATCAAGTCGTTGACAATCGGGCGGTGACATTCAACTAAATCTACTACTCTAAATACTCTCTATCCTACTTAAAATTTAAATATTCAACAATAAAAAATATATTAGTGACTTACCATGATCTCGAGTTTTCAGTTCGGCACTGACACGTTGAATGATGAAATGGACGCACCAACCCCATGTTGAAATAATTTCAGCAGAACATTCAAACATTAAACATTAGATATCTTTTTTCATAACATCATTTCTGATCGTTACTACATCTAAATATTTTGAAAAGCAACACCAAACACTCGTTGACCTACGCTCGTGTTGTGTCCACAAACTGAGACGCTTTTCAAAATAATAAGCCGATAATATTATTGAGCAAACATTAGAAATAACCATAAACCTCTTTGTTTTTAACCTCCAGATGTATACAGATTGATGAATAGAGAAGTGAGAAATTTATACCAAGCAAATGACGTCACGCGAATGAGCGAGATCGTTATATACAAACACTGCTAGGAAAGAAAAAGACGTCGAATATTTTTTTTGTCCTTGTCGGAGTTCCACGTTTTTGCGTTGGTCACAATTAAATTGTGACCAACGCAGTGAGATGTTAGCTTTAGCTTTGTTAAAATTTGTAAGTTATTTGTGAAATATCCTCGATTAACATTAATTTTTGTGCTCGTGATTATTATTATAAGATTAAAATCATAGTGATATGTGATGTATTAAGTTGCAAGAGCCGTAGTGAGCGGGAATTTGAAAATATTACCTTTCATTTGTAAGTACGATTTCCAGTTAACATGATCCTTTATTTAAAATAATAGTACATTAATATTAAGTGATTTATGGTGCCACAAACGACGACAACAATAGGAATAATGCTTAAATTACTAATTACGTGATAGCATCACGTAATTAGTAGAATTAATCAACCAAATTAGATAGTAGCCTTAAATTTCTATTTACTAAGCTTGTTAACCAATTTGAATTTGATTAGGTTATATTTTCACATATTGTATATCTGTCCCTTACACGCGTACACCCGACGCTCATGCCAAATCTATATAATTCTTTATTAGATAAAGACGCCTAGGCCTACTAGAAACCTCAGCTTCGCTCGGATAGACATTTAAAAAAAATCAATTCATAGCATACGTTACTCGCTGATAGAGCTAACCATTGGTGAAGGAATTTTTAAAATAGCTTCAGTAGTTTTTGAGTTTATCCGGTACAAACAATCAATCAATCAAATCTTTTCTCTTTATAATGTTACTAAATGTTGCCGGCGACTTCGCACGCATTCGTATAGAAAACGAGTTACAAGGTCACCACAAGGACATAATGCACCGGTCAATTTGGTGACATTACGTAGAACAGTGATAATTAGAGCATTAGAAATCAATAAATACGCGTAGACAATATAGAGTTTGCGGAGGCATAGATACAAACACGCACGGAACTTTTGACGTAGTAATACATCATAGAATAGAAGTTAATAAAACGTAGTCACGTTTTTACAAAACGCAGAGTTTTGTAAAAACATGACTAAGTTTTTCACTTTCGTGAACTTGCCATGAACTTCCTTAACCCGAGGCCTCCAATTCCACTCCTTTTCTTTTATTTCTCAGTCGTAAAAGACAAAAGCTGGACCAAACCTAACCCCTACGGATTCCTATAAAGTCTAGCAACGCGTCTGTGGTTCTTTCAGTCATGGAAAGTTTATGGATGCGTGTGAGGCGAACTTGACTTTGTGATGAACTTGTCGTTAATCAGAATCCCAAAAATGTATTAAGTGATGGTTCTCAAGATGGTACGCACTAGTTTAGCAACAGCCTGTTCACTTTTCTCTTTA
>JWHW01031526.1:5198-39239 GCA_000931545.1 Papilio glaucus | reverse complement strand
CAATGCAGAGATATTCACAAATTCCACAAGAGATGGCGATCTATTTTTTTTTTCAAATGCACGTTTTGTGTGTAAAACCTAATTATTGATTTCAACTCTAGATGTAAAGTTTGCAAACAAAGGGTGCTCTCACGTTTTACGCTATTATTCTTAAATTATATTCTACGAAACCAATCTTTTTTTGACACCCTATAAGTGACGTTTGTTTTGTTACAAACTCTACATCTTGAGTTTGAACGAAGTGTAGATAAATTTATCATTAAATGTTATTGTTAGAGCGGTTTCCGATAGCCAAGTATACATTTATAAGAATTATTAATATTACCGCATCATTAAAATCTCACCTCGAACCGAGAACTACATTTTTGCCAATTTTTATAGTAGTTGTGGTATCGATAGCTATTTTTTAACATACGTACAAAAATATATTTTAGCTATCAACAATGAGCGCTACTCACCTATACTTCTATAACTAACAATATTAATATAACAAAGCTGAAGAGTTTGAACGCACAGATCACAGGATATACTAATCTGTTTTTTTTTAAATGTATTTGATATCCCAATTATTAGAGAAGGCTATTTAACACCCCACTACGACTCTTAGGAGCCGAAGGAAAATAAATAAAAAACGCTAAGTCCGGCCGTTTGTACCTAGTTTGGAAATAGCCAATGCCCCGCTCGTTCATGTCACAGCACCATGTTTGTACAGCGAGCGACAAAGTTCAAAGACGTTATTCTCGTTAGACTATTTCACAATGTACACTACTTAGTACACCGTCCCATCACACAGCCGTGACGTGACCGTACACAAGGTTCATGTCATTATGCAACAGTAGTAGTAGTAGTATGTGATACTAAACAAGTTTATTTTTCGTTTCCAATGGCTTGTATTAAACAGACATGACATACTTTTGTATGACGTGTCGAATGTTTGCAGAGATATCGGAATCCTAGGTTTGATATTCGAGTTATTTTTGACCGGTGCCAGGTGTCAATTCTATTCTCTTCATATCTATGATCTTTGAAGTTAAAAACGACGACAAATTGTCTGTTTGTCGTTGGGAATAAATTTATAGTCACGAACCTTTATTTCCGAACATTTCACATTTGTGTTTAAATATTTAAGAGTAAAAAAGATATAACAATAAAATTAAAAACTATAACTACTATATTACAAAATATTTCGGTGACAGCAGCAGTTAACAGCAAAGGCCTCCTCAAACTCTCTCCACTGCTTTCTGTCTGCTGCCACTCTTATCTAAAGAGGTCTGGTATATAGTAGATAACAAATATAAAGAGGATAAGTAAGGATAACTGGTACTGATCGAAATTGAATGAAGAATGAGTGTTAAAAGAAAATTGTGCAGTCAAAATGTTGGTAGGTTACTGTCAAGACGAATTAAATATACAAAAAAGGTATTTAAAGTTACACGTAAACAAGCATGCGTAATTGTATAGTTGTGCAAGAAGCTAAAGGTATGCCAAGACCGTGCCAAACGGAAATCGGTAATCTCTGTCTTCTCTGGGTTACGGGCGTGAGGTCCATTTCTTATTAGTAAGTTCAGTAAAACGTGCAGCGCCATTTTATCTATTTTTCTATTCTAATATTAATAAGAAAAGGTTTGATAGTTCCCAACTACCTCAAAAACTACTCAACCGATTTTGAAAATTCTAATATTAAAAGGTCTACTGTGAGCGAATTCCCATAGGCTATTATTTGTTTTTATTATTGACCTACCCGAGCGAAACTGGGACGGGCTGCTAGTCAAATAAGACAAAAACTACTTTTATAGACCCTACATAATTATTCTGGCTGGCCGAAAATTAGTCTCTTTTTATTACTGTTTCACCGATGCCAATTACATTGATTCTAAGTTCAGTTATGGATACGTCTTACACACAGTACATACGCTGACGTAATTCTATCGACCCGACCTAGTTTGAGCTTGAGTAAGTTTAATCAATACTATGCGGGATTCTTTCTGAAAGTAGTCGTGATAGTGCAGTATCAAGGCTTCAGGTTTTCAATAAATAACAATACAAATTTAATGGTAATTAAATTATTACAATCTTATACTAACATTATAAATGCGAAGGTGAGTTTGTTTGTTATTCCGAAAATTAAACTTTCCGAGGGGTAGGAAGATACTTATATATAGAAGGTACATATACATATATACCCTTCATTTACAATATAGGCTACGATGGCAACGGTACATGTTTTGACAAATGTTATTCGAAGTTATTGTACACGGAATCTTACAAAAAAAAAAACAGCTTTGAAAATAAAAAACGATATCGTGTGGAGCAGCGGACAGCGGTGTAAACTGTTAGGAATCTACTGGACTTACTAATGTGAAGTATTCATATCTAGGATTCCTAGTCACATCCTATTTTTCCTTCTTCGTAACACCACGCTTATATCATCATACCTAAAACAGGCTGCCGACCTGCAATTCAACCCCTACGGGGAAAAAATGGTTTGCACTGCAAGATTTACAGCTTCTTCTAATAAATAATAATCTCATTCATACTTTTCATGAAGGTTAAAATTCAGATCGGATCAATGTAATTAAATGAGGGCGAAGTCGTGAGCAGCAATAGAACATTACATACAAGTTATTAATATTTCAAACTAAAGTCGAATGAAAACACAATCCTATATTTCAATATAACTATCATTGCGTCGTCATCGCTTCTACTCGTATTTCCTTGTAGCTCTCATGATCATTGAAAAAACCGAATGACGTCAACCGCGAATGACTAACGCAACGGTTTTATTTAAGAAGTTTCTTAACATGGATTTAGATAGTCGTTTATTACACGTCGTACTGGTCATTTGTAAAGAACAAAATACCAAAGAGTATTTAGTTATAGTGCATTAAAGACTGATTTTTTTAAAATAATTTTAGGTGAGTGGGTGTCATATTATTATATATTGTTTTGATCAATTTTTATGTTATAAGTTTGTTTTTGTCATGGGGTTGTTTACGAACGCTTTTTTCCTTTTATAAAAGACTGAGGATTTTTTTAAAATAATACTTTGTGTGCATTAAAATAGAAGTGGAATTTCATTATTAAAAATGTTATTATAAATAGTTGCGTGTTAAAAGAACTAAAACTAATGTCGTAAAATATAAATATACTAGCATATTCGGTGATTAAAGTCCAATCAAACCTTCAACCTAAAATCCAAAGTAGAATCCAAAGGCAGGTTAGGTTACAAAATCTCAGAGGATCGTATTTTGTCAGTGAGATATATTATAAAATAATCAAGAGTTTCAACATTCAACGAGTGAATTTTATTTAATAAAATGCTAAGTCATGGTCTTCAAATAATTTAATGGTGACTAATTTGCCTGAGAATATGTTACTATACAGACGGATATGAATTTTAAATGGATTTTTTTGTCGACGTAACTTCATCACTCTACGTAGAAGTTACTAAATCGCTGGTCTAGGATTCGATTCTTGAAACAAATCCATATGTATTCTTTAAAGTTAATGTCGCTCTCATTTCCGGTTTATCGAAAATTCATGAAATCAAAACATCGCCTCGCGCTGACTTCATACAACAGAATTTATTTAAGCACTTTTGTACTCCCGTCAACTATCGTGACTGTTTCAAATATTGGAAACCCCTAATCTCTCTATGCCTATAGGTAACACCGTGTTGTCTTCTCTCTGAAAAAATATGAATTGACAATATGTTTTATGTGAATATTATCGGCAGTGTGAACTACTTTTATATACACCTAGCGACGCCTGCCTGCTTCTTTAGCGTTGCAGGAGGGAATACATCAACAGTTTATTCTGCACTAACCTATTAAGTCTTCTTTGAAAATCATGGTCATATTGCACACAATTTAAATTAAATCTTTAATGAATTGTATACCTCTTTATTGTCTAATTGTATCAGAGTTCGAGATAACTCCGTCTGTTGATAAAAGTCGTATTATAATCAGTTGCTTTTAAAGTTATCGCGTTTAGACAGATAGACGCGGTGAGGTGACTTTGTTTTGTTATGTGTTATAGTTTTTAACTCGTAGTACATATGTAAATCTTTAAATATGCGGTCCTCCGCTTTTAGCCGTGCTCAAAAAAAGTACGCGACATTAATCCCTTTCCATATAATTATGACTGTCATTCTAACCGATGAGATGGCTACTTCCATCGTACTGAAGGTCAGTTGGCATTTCTTTACAAGTCCGCTCATTTTCTTTAATCCCGAAATACATAATACTTTTTATATACAGGAAACTTTAAGAATCTACTATATACCTCGTTTCACAGCAAGATAATTTTTTTGTAAACAAACAAACTTCACTTACCATATATGGCAGCCAGAACACTTTTTATGCTTTCATTAGAAATGTAATTTTGTGGAAATCGTGCGTTAAAGTGAAGTGAAGTTGTATTTGTTAATATTGTATGGTAATGTGAGAAAAATTTGTCTTTCGAAAATATTTTGGAATTTACCGTCAAAATCTTTATTTACAAAAACTCCCATCTTGCTGTGAAACAAGGTCAAAATCTGATGGTTTGACTTTTGATTTGTGACGTTTTTTCAGTCGTAGTTGATTCGAACTCCTTAAAACTTAACTCAGACACTGATCGATAAAAATAAAATGATAAATATGCACTCCAATTCCTATTGTAGATCCTAACCCGGAGGGGTAGGCAGAGATTACCCATTTCCATTCGGCCCGATACTGCCACATCTCTCGCGTCTTCTACATCTATACATACTACATTAATACTCATTACACGTGTATCTTGTGTAAAAATTTCATAGGCGATATAAGGAATTTACAGTACTAAGCGACTTATGTATTTAAGTAGCAGTTACGTTAAGACAGAATGTAGTGAGAAGAATGACGTGACGAATAACTAAACACCGAAGTCCTTCTCTTCTCTGCGACTCAACTTTGGCTCCTAAAAGAAGAGTAAGGAACTCCATGCTTGCACTCCCATTGTCTTTAGTGTATGTATCCATACTCCACGGGCTGGGTGCGTTGCACTTTCTACTTCATCGTAGATACACGAAAAAAGAACCATCTTGTATACCGAGAGAAATCTTCCATAAACTACTACTATAATGGAAAACTTACAAGCTCAACCAGCCACTTTTGTCTAAAATAAATTCTGCCGAAAATCAGGTTTCAAAAAAAGTTTCAGGTGGACATCCGGTATCTCTTCCAAAGTTATTTTTATAGTTTATTTAACTTTATCTTCTCTATTCTCCTATAGATAAAATGTCGATCCACATCAAGGACTCCGAGGACCTGAAGACCAGGCTGGCCGAGGCGGGCGACAAGCTGGTGGTGATCGACTTCATGGCCACCTGGTGCGGGCCATGCAAGATGATCGGCCCTAAACTAGATGAGATGGCCACAGAAATGGCCGACGCCATCGTCGTACTGAAGGTCAGTTTACTGTCTCAAAGTATTACATTGCGAAATACAAGGAGATGCTATATTTATATGACATAGCGAAGAAAGTAATGATATTGAACGTGGATGGTTACAATCGTAGAGAAAGACCGAAGATAGTATGGATGGATTGTGTGAAAGATAATATGTGTAATAAGGATGTGAATACAGATATGACGAGTTATAGAGTGATATGGAAGAGGAGAACATACTATGCTGACCCCAGAGAAATGGGAAAGGGGCAGGAAGATGATGACATTTTTTATAGAAGGAAATCCCATCTATGGGTATCGTTCTTGTCACCAGTCTTGTTGTTTGTAAGCTAGAGTATTAAATGTAGATTATAATTGTCTTTTACACTATAACGTTCTGACATATTGTTTAGAAGATATCAAAAAAAACAACGCGCATGCCGACTCCGTAACTAAATATTTTTTTTTGTTTATAAACAAGATACACTTCCTGGACATCTTAAGTACTCTGTACCTAAATAAATAACTAATAGTTCGCATTAGAGCTTTACAGCTACGAATTATGTGACCAACATACTTTACTCAATTCAAGGTTTCAATACATAAAGATCTGAAAACAATCAATTGTAATTTATATGACATCAGATAGTGGACGTCGAACGTCTCGAGGCGAATAATTTTCTTTAACTAGACTATGATGTACTAAAAATATTGCCTATATCTTAATAACCACTAAGCTATTGTTTTGACTTTGGTTTTAACTTAAAAGCGTTCAAGTACCTAATTTATCAGCTACAGTGGAGTGGAGTTTAATGGAGGCCACTTCAGGGTCGAGGGCGAAGCGACTATTGTGTTTATTCCGTTGTAGTGTTTTTGTTTGTTTTTTTTAATAAATAAAACTGCGCAGTAGTTCATTGGGTAACGTTTCTGCGGGCGATCTGACAGTTGTAAATTCGTATTTTTTCAAGCTTTCGTGACAATGGATTTCGCGCTTATATGTCACCGTACAATTGTGAACATCTTTAGTTTACAATATCACCAGCAATATCTTAAACTGTCGTAAACCTGTGAAGTGGGGTGTCCTATACCCAAACGACTTAACATTTCGACACTTTACGTTGTAAGTTCGTATCCGGCATTCGAGAACTGTCTTGAACCATCTCCTAATACAAGCTTTTTTAGTTGGTTAAAAAGATAATCTAATTTTCTTGAATTAATCTGCTAAATTTCGTCTAATTTAGTAAAAAAAAGGTAAATGGAAATTTATTTTAATAAAATTTTTGCCTCTTCCAAAAGTAATTCCTAAAAAGGTATTCTGGTACTCAATGACTAAACGGTGTTATTCAAGTGCTGAAACACCAGCTGTAGAGGAAAATAATTTGGATGATTATCATCCGGTATGGTATTTCCACGGTAAATTCGCGAATAGTATTTTTGATTAGTCACTAAAATGAATAATATTTATCAACAGGAAACAAAAATATCTAGACAATTTTAAAGCGAGTGATGTTATTTAAATGAAATATTTTATGGTATTCATGCCACACAGGAAATTACAACAAAAATGTATGAAAAACATATTGTCTTCGATTTTTAATAAGTAAAAAAATATGAACTTGCGCCCGTAACCCAGAGGGATAAGCAGGGGTCTGGGTCCGCATGGACCCATGTGGACCCAGACCCAGTTCAGTGATGACAAGAATTGAAGGCCTATTAACTTAATAATTGGTAAACTTTTTTCTGTTTTTCAGGTGGACGTCGACGAGTGCGAGGACATTGCGACCGAGTACAACATCAATTCCATGCCGACCTTTGTATTCGTGAAGAGCTCCAAGAAACTGGAGGAATTCTCAGGCGCCAATGTCGACAAACTCAAGAACACAATCCTCAAGCACAAGTAAATCGCTACCCCGGGCTGTACGCCGTCCGAAGCACCACGCTGTCTACCCCAGACACCGCAGGCGGTTTTAATATATAATAAAATATACGAACATAATATATAAAAAAAATAACTAGCATTTAAAGTAACTTTTATTTCGTCCTCTATACAGTAAAAAAGTTAAACCAAACAGTTTGTGTATACTATTTTTTTCTTTTAATATATATTAATAAATTTGGTTATTTTTAATACATGTACAGTTATACTTAACTATGTATCTCCCTTCATTCCAATAACGAGTTTATTTTCAATATTTTTTTAATAGACAAAGGTGGTTGTTTTTTTTTATTTCTTTCACAATTTTTAAATCTGTGATTAACCACAATGTGTCTTACTTAATTACTATATATTGAAGCACGGGAGAAAATTTGTTTTGCACAACTGCATTTAGGATGCGTACATGCCCGCGACGGCAACGCCATTATGTACTTTTTTTTATAATATACGTCAGACTATTGTTACTACATTAAAAAATTTGTGAAAAAAGTTTAACTTGTTTTGTTTTTATACAATCACTAAATTTAAAAGGCAATGGGCTAGCCACAGAAGACCTAAGTTTCTGGAATGCGGCCAGTAGACCTCCCAAGCAAGACGGCCAGTAAACCGATCATTGGGAGGCCTACGCCCAGCAGTTGACGTATATTTTATAGAACATAGTTGCAAACGAGCAAGCAGTACATCATATACAGCACAGTTTTATGTGAGGATGTATTTCACCAGTCAAGCCGGCCCATTCGTGCAACAGATGTTGCGGGCTCTACCCTTGTTAAAATTCAGTGTAACTTCTATAAAATTGCATTGTTGATAAAGAAAAATAATATTCTTTGCATCTGATAAGGTAAGGTGTACCCGGAAACTAATGATTCAAAGATTTAACCAAAGTTACCAAAGAACTAATAAAAAATCCTTTCGTTTTCGTGCAAACGATTTTAATGTGATTAGTAATCCATTAGGCATAAATTGATTTATATAGGATATATTTAATTGATATTCTTTCTTCGCCTGACAAGGCATGTTCGATTCAGTTGCTATGTATCGATATTTTAGATCGTAACATAGTGCGTCATCAGTGTATACGATCAAGTATTAAGAAAAAACTTTTTAATTTTCAATTTTAACATAATTTTACTTAGGCACCAAACATAACTTAAAAAAGAAACTATTAACTTTAATTTGCCCATCTTTAAAATTTACATAGCGAAGAACTAATAATAATTTATATTTTTGATAATTACTCCGGATTAAGTCGATTCCGACTTTTATGTAATGTGTGATTGGCAAACGAGAAAAGTCGTTCGGAGGGGACAGACGTTCAAACTACTGATAAGTAGCGCAATGCAAGTGACATACTTCCAACCCCAAACGACTTTTCTTGCTGGCCAATATTTTGTGCGATCGGACTTGCGGTCCAACAAAGATTTTAAGAAATACTTTTTTTTTTTGGTGAAGCCATCGTTCAGAATTTCATTCTGTTTACAAATATAACTCTAAAAACACGCAAAACCAATTTGCCAAGAAGAGACAAATGTATGTAAATCTTATGAATAAAATACTAATCTATCATGAATAAGCACAAACAAACAGTTGGAGATACTTACATAAAATAAATAAAATCAGTTATCCGTTTTATTTTATTTATGTTCAAATCAAGTTAATTTAATGCGATATTTTCCTCCATACATTTGTATCGATTCGTTGGCTAATGATATATCGTTGTATCGATACAAAAATCGAATGGATCGAATGCCATTGTATCGATCAACTTAAGTATCGATACGGATCGAGCATCCCTACAATCTTTAAATCCTCAATTGACAACTCGACTTTTTCGCCGCCGGTGTTAATTATTTCTATTCCTAAGTGTTTAGCAAAAAATATTATTAAAGTGATATCCATTTGGAATATAAATATGGAAAACGACATATTAGACTCATTAAACGACTTGGGGTAAGTGTAACCGTAAATCTTTAAAAAGAACTTAATGAGAAAAAACTCATGTGCTACCGAGAAAAATCTGGATGTTAAAGAATCAAGTATGAAGCCTGAGTAAAATAGTAATCTTTTAAAGAATTTTTAAATCTTTTAAAATTTAATAGAGAAATTTAACTCTATATTATGGTTTGTAAAGGTCTCTTTAAAAATATATGCTAAATACTTTCATTTATTTAATCACAATTTATTTATACCAATAAATAATAACAAAAAAATTACAAATTCTTTTCTATGTATCTGAAATTTTAATATCTTACTCTTTATTTTAAATTCATATAATTATAATATTATTTTAATATCTCTGAAAGTTTAACGCTGATGTTTTTGAAAATTTTATTTATATTTATGTCTAGCTGGTTAATCATTGTCTAGCAAAGAATGTTTATTCTTCTATACTACCTTAACAGCATGATAGTCACTTACAGCTAAAGGTAGTGAAATAAAAAACAAATACCAAGAATTGATCAATATTATGCAATTTTATGAATAAATATGAAATATTGCATGCTAGTTACTCAATGTACTGGTTGAAGTTTTAGGACACACCCAGATCTTTCACAGTTTTTTTTTAAAGCAAAGCATATCAATATAAAATATAGCATAAACATTCCTTGATAAATAATTTTTTAGAATGTTTATAAGATGTTGTAACATTTGAATGTAAAATTGTTTTGGTAGTCAATTTTATGTGGAGATTTTGAAGGTGATGGTATTGTTGGTAACCAAGCTTGTTATTTTGAATTAAACAAATTAAATGGCTTAACTCACATTCACATACTTTGGTATGGGTACCAACAAGTTTCACATGTCTTGGAAGTCATTCGGGGTGAGTGGACTATGCAAATGTGAGTTATGCCATTTTTAAGCCCCTACCATTACAACCACTACTATAATTTGGAAATAGTATTACCAATATACAATGCCCCATTTTAATGTATGCAAGTGAGAGCTGGTTTTGGCAGGACAAGCATTTTTGTAAAATTAATGGAAATGTGGTCCTTGAGAAGTATGAAAGTCCTTTGTATTTTGTTTTAGGTATGAAGGTCCACTATCAGATCCAGAGGCATTTTCAAATGCATTGGAAGATGGACTGAAATCCTTGGACTTTATCAAACTCCTGTGTGAACTAGCTGAAGAACTTCAGAAGTTATGCAAACTCGAAGAAGCTGTAAATATGATAAATAACTTGGATGAGACAAGCTCTTTTATGTTGGAGTTGAGCTCTTTCCTTAAAGAGTTAGGCTGTCCGTACAGAAAATTAATTTCAGGTGAGTACTTCATACTCCTGGAGATTGCTAGCAACATTGAGGAGTTGATGTGGTTTTTCAGGCTAGCTGGAGTGATTTATATGTAAGCATCCAAACAGTACTCTCTCTAGGGTTGGTCCCTCACGTCTGAGGATCGTGGTCAGTATCAGGGTTGCACCTGGAGCGGATGATCTGCTTCCACCGGTTTCTGTCCAGCGCGTCTCTTACGACCGTGTAGAATTTGGAGGACGTAAGCTGATCTTTAACTTTATTGGTCCATCTTGGTGAGCGGCCGCGCTGTCTTTACAATACAAACAGTACAGTAGATTTCAATTATAATGGCAGTGAAGGGCCCACTAAAAAGTAAACAGTAGTGAAAAGTAACTGATTTTTAAATTTAAGTTCATGATTTTAGGGATTTTTAGTAACTTGGTGCATTAAAACTTGTAAGTGATTTCTAGGGTCTTGTTACAAATGATTAATTAAAACTAGTCCATATTACTAGAACTAACTGCTGCTACAGGCTCCATATTATTAACACATTTACTATTAGATACAATGACCTCATAATGTGATATTTACTTTTTAAATTTCCTCCTTACAAATTCTTTAACATCCATATTTATCATAATTTGTTTATGCATATTTCAGGTCATATGTCATCTCGACTTCAGACCAAAGATATACGATTGTTACTGTTGGACTACTTAATATCTGAGCTAATTGCGGCTAGAATGGTCAGCATTGATTGTCCAAATGAAAACCAACCACCGGGAATGGAGATTATTATGGTAATTTTTTTATATAATAAGGCGGCAAACAAGCAAGCGATTCACCTGACATTAAGTGACTGTTTGCCAAAGGCATCTTCAACTAGCTAATGCGTAAATGTAACAGAGGAAGGGATAAACCAGATGGACAGATGACTTCGTGAGGACAGCAAAAAGTCACTGGATGTGGAAGACTGTGTCCAACTGTGCACTGATATAGGCTTTTGATAATCAATCTCCTCTCCCATCAAATCCTTTTCCCCTTCCCGTCATTTCCTTTTTAGAAAAGGATGGGAAGGGGATGATAGTCATAGTCAGTTGAGTTTTTTTAATTAATTTTAAATTTCTTGTTATTCAATGTTTTCAGCAAGAGTCGCCCACTGCTAAAGATCTGAAAAATATTCTCATAGCTTTGAAATTTAACAAACCCCCACCTAATATTACACCTGAGGTATTATTTACGAAACTGGAAGCCAAGTTGAAGGATACAATTCAAAAAGAAGGTAAGGTTCCGCATTAACAAGCTACATAAAGGTGTTCCAAAAAAATACAAGGACATCTTTCATGATGTACATAATGTATCAGTTGATGTTAAAGGGACTACCACACATTCATCTCTGCATCAATCAGAAGTGTTGTAAATGTGTTATCAAGTAATAAGTTACAATAGTAGGAAGGAATAGGGTCTGTGGTACCTTATCAGACAAAACACAGTAGTGTAAATACCTTTATTTCAATTTATTCAGCAAGATTATTAGTGGATATTTAATAGTGGTCAGAGCCCGCAACATCTTTTGCATAAATATGCAGGCTTGACCGTTGCAGAGGCCTAATTCTACTCCTCTCCCCCTTTTCATCCATTGCTAATAAGGAACCTTGGGAAGCGGAAGAGGATTTGACGGGGGAGAGTTGTGGCTGCTGCGCAATCGTCGTATGGAGGAGGCTATGGATGACACGCTGCAATAGCGTAACAGCCCCAACAGTCCCCTAAATGCGTTGTGAACGATATAAAGAGATATATATTTTTTAAGGTCAACAAGTTGTTGGTAAACCTTTGTATAATAAAGCGTTGTCTGAGAAAGATTGGAAGGAGTTGGAAAACATTTTCACGGAGATGTACGATGAATATAGACTCAGAAGAGAGACTTTGATAACTAGGCTGGAATGTACTATACAAAGTTTTGAGGTGAGTTTACTTCACAGTTTTTTTAATGGAAGAAGGTGGCCAACAAGAAAGCGAGACACGTGATGTCAAATGACCACTACCCATAGGCATCTGCAAGAAGCAAATAAGTTGCAGAGAACTGGAAGAAGAATATTTCTCTTTGCCATCCATCCCCTCCATGGTCCAATCCTCTTCTTATGCATTGCTTATTAGAAAATGATAGGAAGAGAAAAAGGACTATGATTACCTCCGGCACCTCACTCATCAGACGAAACCGAGAGTACTTCTACTTCACACCTGTTTTCTGTGAGATTGTGGTATTTCACCCGTCGGGCCGTCCCATTGGTGCAACAGATGTTTTTTAACAACCTTTGTTTACAAATATTCCATCTCGATGTGGCGCAAACTATAGTATGCATTACAGTACAGAAACATTTAAAATATTAGCTTAACCTGCATTATCTTTTTAGATAGGTTCGCTTAAAATTATTATTATAATAACAAAATGAACATTAATTTTAGTGGTCGGACCGTCTCAAAGGTAAAAAGGATCAGATCCAAGCGATCTACAGACCGAAACGCGAACAGATGAAAATAAAACCCGACGTCAAGTTATCTGACTTCCTGGCTGCGAGGACGTCACTACTCCACGTGGACAAGACTTCAAGCGCCAACGTCAGGAAGAACACACAGTCTGAAGTCAACAAAGTCATCATTGGTCAGGTGAGTTGAGCTCGATAAAAATTAATTATCATTGTACTAAAGTATTATAATATAAGATAAGGCATAAGAAATTTATACCCTCATCTGTTATTTGATCAGGACCTAGATTATATTATGTTAGATTATGTGTACATTAATAAATAACAGTCAACCCATGACGAGCTAAATCGGGAAAACCAATAATAATTTGCCGTATCTTATTAGAATATTTCATATCGCTCGCCCGCGCTATTACATCCTCTTCGCTCAGTGTTCTTTTTCTTTCTGTTCGGCTCCTAAGGTTCATAGAGTTATATTACATAACCTTCAGTAATAATTGGGCTGTCAAGGGCAAAAGGAATTATTCAAATGCAATTTGTATTCCTGAGATTAGTGCGTTCAAACACTTCAGCTTTTTAAAATTAGCTTTGATAAATGTTTTTCTTTATTCCAGGTGCCAGACAGAGGTGGAAGGCCCAATGAACAACAACCCCCACCACCGGAGATGCCGTCTTGGCAGCAAAGATCTGCGCCACAGGTAAATAATGTGATTTAAAATAACTGTTCACATGATATGGTATATCTATCAGGGCCTCACAAAGCTTTTTAACTGCCATTTCACCCGTCGTACATTTAACCGCCGACTGTCCAGCCTAACCTGAACCCTAATATGATTAATCAAATAGATTTGAGGTTACACAAGTTTCATTGCATTAAAATTATTTCTCCCTACAAACTTTCATCCCTTACTTTAGACCTTTAGGGTATGAATTTAGGAAAATCCGTTCTTAGTGCTCACCTACGTAATAACATAAATCTCTGTGCAAAATTTCAAAACTAGGCCCAGCAGTTTGGACTGTGCATTGATATATAAGTCAGTCAGTTTCTTCTTTTATATATGTAGATTTCTTAATATGCTTCTTCTAGGGCGGTGGTGGTCGTGGTGGTCAAGGCGGCGGTCAGAGAGGTGGGCGGGACGGCAGCGCGGGCCGTGGCAATAACCGCGGCAACCGCGGAGGCGGTGGCGGCGGCAGGGTGCAAGGCGGATATAACCAGGGACCGCAGGATCAAAACAGGTCATTTATTTATTGGCTTAATCTATACTATAGAATGTTCCCGAACCTTCATAGAGTAATCCTCGAATATATCAACCCGACCTAATTTGAGCTTGAGTAACTTTAATCAATACTGTGCGGATTCTTTCTGGAAGTAATAGTGATAGTGCGGGTTTGTTTGTTCGTTTCGCTTTAACTCCTTAAGGGCTTCTTCTTCATCATGAAATTTTGCACACACGTTGTCAGGGTCATATTTACCTTTTTTATCGAAAATAAAACTGTTCCCGAAGTACATATAACCTTAATTAACAATAACGGTTACCATTGTACATGTTTCCTGTGTTGAGAATAACAAATTTTTGGCACATGTTACTTATAATTCAAAGTTATTATATGCGGAATCATCTTACAAAAAATTCGAGCATGAAAAAGGAGAAGAGAATGCGAGCGAAGCCGCGGGCAACAGCTAGTAGCTAAAATTTTAAATGTTGCTTGGACGGAGGTGTGTGAGAGGCTGACATTTAATTTCTATGAAGGGTAGCTGACAAAACTACCCTATTATGATAATGTTATAATTTCCAAAATATAACAATACGAACGATTTAATTCCAGGTCCCAAAACCAAAACCATCGTAACTACCAAACGTACGAGGTACCTCCGGGCGGCTACGACCAAGGTTACCAGAACCATGGGTATAACCAGAACCAGAACTCTGGTTATCAAAACCAGGGAGGTTATGGCGGTCAAGGTTATAACAACCAAGCAGGCTATGGTTACAACCAAGGTTATGACAGCGCTGGAAGCTTTAACCAAGGTTACACTACTCCAGGTAAATACAGATAGTCATTAAATTTGTCTTTTCCGGAGTGTGTCCAAAAATGGGTTGGGCTAGAATAATCTTACGGTCTGCCCATAAGCAAAGAATTCACTTATATGTGAATGTAAGCCATTCATTACTATATAAGTCCGTTAACTAAAGCTGGCACATGGACAAAAAAAACTTAAACTTATATAATTATTATATGTTAATGTTTAATTACATGAAGCTAGCACTTCTTGTTACTGTGTGATATCCTGGAAACTGTTTTAAATATGAAATGTTGTATTTAGATACGGTTTATATTTTTTAAATTCATTCATAACACTAAGATATTATTACAGGCTATAGAACCTATCAACCGCAAGCCCCCAACCAAGCTCAAGGCTACGGGCAGGGTCGCTACAGTGAGCACGATGACCGCAGGGGCCGAGGCGGCTACCGGGGGCGACGCTAACTCTAGTAGTCTCTCCAGACATCAACTAGAAGTCTTACTAATATTACTAGAGTGTACAAAAATAGTCAAAACATACTAATACTACCCGTGATTTATTTGACTACCAGCATCAGGAATATAAATAGAATCCAGCTAGCCAAACAACCAACTAAATAACTAACCAACCTTTTCGAGCAACATCTGCTGCTGACTTATATTCAAAACGACTAGTTCAGCTAGCAAACAAACTAACTTATAAACCTATTCAATAGGTTGGCAAAAGCTGCTTTTAATTAGGCTGGTTTTGCTTGAACTCAGGAATATAGAAATTATAAAATTAATCTGTATTGACAAAAAATTATACATTGAAGATATGAATTACATACAAAACCTTCGATAACTAATAGTTTATTGCAAACCTAGTAACTTACTATCTTTCCGCGACATCGCCACTTAATGTGGTCGAGCGCTAGTTTATTGGTTATAAAGAAAGATGTCTTTTAAATCAGTTTCTCAACCTTATTTTGTCCACCGCCCACATGGAGAAACTTAATTATGTCACGAATTTAAAACAGCCGATGCCACAATATTCTAAACTATTGATTTATATGTTATACTAATACAAAATCACCTGTCAAAAGTGTTTTTAAAGACAGCAACATTCACACATGCCAATTCGTGAAAAAAGGATAGCGTAATTAAAATAATAAGGAAAGAGGACAGCTAGGGGCTAGGTATTACATTGCCATTGCCATGATTATAATGGGGTTAATAACTCAAAGTACAAAGCAGATGTCGCGACTGTTGAGTGTTCCTTCTATTCACCGTTGTTTTTTGTTTGTTTTGCGATATTTCTTCATATTATTAACATAAAATGTATTCAATGCGGAATGTATCTGAGCTAAAAGCCGAATTAAGAAAAATGTATGCCTCTTCCAGTTTCTCCTTCGAACAGCCTTCTCCCACAGTTTTCTTCGCAAAGGATCTTTAAGAAATATATGAATTCCTATGTTTTTACAATAATACACAGCGTGTTATAAGAAAATAAGGAATAAAGTTGCTCGGTGTTAATATTTTGCATGAAGTTTGACAGATAGTCGGGTACATCCAATAGCGGCGACATCTGAAGTGAGCAAAAGGCAGTTTTTATTTGTATAAAATTATATATATTATGGTTGTTAGATATGAAATTCTTAAAACGATCACGAGAGGGCGTTAAAGTCCGTTGAGAAACTAAGATCTAAATAAATAAAAATGATATTTTAAAATGTTCTGTGTCAAATTGTTGCTAGAACTTAGAAAATTTACTTATAACAATAGGGAATCATTCGAAGCTTCCGTTTACCTTCATATAATAACTTAATTCCTTATATACATTTCGTATTTCATTTTAAATGTATCATTTTTTTACTAAAACATTTAGTTCAAGTAAAATAGTCTGAAAGGATATATTATCCTTTCAGACTATTTTGTTATACTAATTCATATTACAGTCGTCTAAATATAAAAGGTCTGATTTATCAACTAAAAAATGAAATAAAATTAATTATGATGTAATAGCCAATGTATAAAGGCCTATTTTATCATAATAACTAAGTCATACTGTATACATATATTGTATATTTTCAAGGTTTTATTTTTGTGCTATGAAATTAGTTAATTAACCAGCTTTAATATCCAGGCTAGATTTTCCACTAAATATTATGTATCTTCTTAATTAAGATAAATGATTTATTTAAATGACTTGTTTTTTTTATACGTCTCGGCAGTTGTATGTTTTGCCTGATTTGTAAGATGTACAAAATGTTAACAATTGGGATGCCCACGCAAAAAATACATTTTAAATGATAAGTTGCCATTTTGAAAAATATTGTTTATTGTTGTTCTTTTACTCTGTAATCTGATAAAATGGAATGATATACACGAGAGCGGTAGAGGGCTTCAAAGATGATTAAATTTTTAAATTTTCTCAAATATTTCCCAAAGTTTTTAATAGATTTTATTCATTTTTTAAACCGCACATTTTGTACAAATTATTAAACGACACCCGAAACTGAGCGTTAGTCGCCATCTTGAAAAACGCCTTTTTGCAAATATCTCGGAAACCCCGAGTTATTAACAGTGACAACCTTTTTTGTAGAAGGTAACCCTTTTCATTTAAACTGTGTCCCCAATTATTGATATTTTCCTAGTTAGATAAATCAAATTTTTGTTTACGTAATATAACTCAATAATTTTTGGAATTACGAAAAACATGGTTATCATTGTGAAATTATGTCAAATTGTACAGCCGCTGGCATATCCTTCGCTTTAGACGGTCCGTCTAAATTGGGAATGGGCCATACTGGTTGATAGTTGCCGATATCTTTTGATAGCGGAGGGCGCTATAGAGGAGAGGTGCAAACATATAATATCAGATTATATGTTTGCACATTTTTCTTCACACAAGTAATTTCGTAACAGGAAAATTATAAAAATGAAACAAGAATTTTAAAAAAAATCTATGAAAATCATGATTTATTAATAAAATACATGTTTTTATACAATATAAGTTACAAGTCTTCAGTACTCCATTTATACGCTTCTTCTTGCTGGGCTTTTCTCTTGCTTTGTTGGTCAAAGTATTTCTTTTCGTATCCATTGGAACGATCAACGCCGTCCCACCGGTAGCCCGGTCTTATGTTGAAGCGATTCGGCGGGAAATTACCCTTGTATTTGGGTTTTTCTGTAATAAAACATGAAAACGATATTTTAAGTAGAAACAAGCAAGTGAACTACTTGCAACGATAAAAAGAATTATGGATGCATCGGCAGTCTTTACATAGGAAAGAGGACAAGGAAGGGTTGGAGACAGAATGGGGGCTTGCGACGATGAGCGAGATGCTTATGAGATGACACACGCCCGTATTCTCTGAGATTGGTATACCACTGGGATATATTTTCGTGAAGCAAATTCTATTTACAAATAAAAAGAATATATAATATACAATCTATACAATCGTAAATAGCTTAGCTATGGCAATATTCCGTTTTTATAAGTATTTTTTTTATGTTTTATGTTATGTTCAATGATATTTTATACTATAGATTGTTATACACATAAAAAATGACGGGTCAAAAGTGTTCCAAAGACAGTGACAGCAACATTCACACGTGTCAAATCGTATAGAAAGGATAGTTTAATGGGGATAAAACCCGCTTTTTGCTCAATTCAGATGTCGCTACCATCGGAAGTACCCAACTATCTGTTAAACTTCATTCAAAATGTTAACACCGAAACACTTTATTCCTTGTTTTCTTATAACACACTATATTTATTAATTTGAAAAACATAGAAATTCATATATTTCGAACGAAGAACTCTTTTTCTTAATTCGGCTTTTAGCTCGGGTACATTCCGTATTGAATACATTTTCTGTTAATGATATGAAAAAAATATTGTTGCAAAACAAAAAGTAAAAAAAACAATGGCGAATAGAAGGTTCACTCAACAGTCACGACATCTGCTTTGAGTTTTTATCCCCATTCAAATAATAAGTAAAACATGTAACTTCAGCGTTAATTTTGAACACATGACGTAAGGCGTATCTGCTACTTTTCATTCATTTTAAAATAAGCCATAAAATATAAATATGCATTTTAATTCGATTATCTATTAAAATTACAAATTTTCCTCTAAACATCGAACACACCAAAGCCAGGTATTAAAAACATGGTATAGTCATAAAAACTTCAACATACCAGGTGGCAATTCTCCCCTCTCCACTTTCTTCTCCCGTATGTACCGCAGCATCGGGTCTCCCTCCCTTTCCACTTGCTTGAGCCTATCCTCTAGATCTCTATCGTCTCTATGTCTTGCGAGAGGCTTCGACGCTTCGTGTATGTATTCTTGGATCTTAGCTTCTTGCGCTTCAACTTGTTTAATTCTGAAAGAGATTTAAAAATATAGAAACTATGTAAATTGCATGTTACTACGAAATGACTGAACTTATTCGACTCATCATTTTTTGATGGTTTGTATCAAAGAATATGTTTGAAAAATGCTATAGATAAGTAAATAAAAATTCCTTACATAAAAAAACACAACATATTATAGGGAGGTAAGATTACAGTTTTTTTCGATGAATGACTGATTGATGATGAACCATTCCTTGACCACAATCTCAACTGTGATAGATGGGAAGTATTGACCTCTCTTTTCTTAAATGTAAGAACGAAGCTTACATCAAAATAAAATTAATAATTCTTTAAATAGAATAACAAAAACATTAATTTAATAAGATTTAAGAAAATGCAAAATTAAACTAACCCTTTATTCCATCTCTTATATTTTTCGTCCAACACTTTCTGCCGCTCTGCTTTTTCTTTCTGCTTCTGTCTTTCTTCTGATGTCTCCCTTTTGCCTGAGAAAATTAAATGACAAATAATTAAGAATTTCTAAAATACCTTTAACTTCGTTTATAATATCCACTTTCGACAATTGTACATAGAAGAAATTACCTATGTGGACAAAAATAATATTAAAAGAAAATAAATTTCTAGAATGGCCACATTCAGGTGGACGCAGCGTAGGGTGGCCTCCAACAAGATGAACAGATGATCTGAGCAAGGTTCACCCTGTCTGGAGATCTTCAGGAGAACCCTGTGTCAAGCAGGTATTCTTTGGCTGGTGAATAAAAATCGTAAGTAGCAAATGACACTTTTTACAGTATTTGGCTATAAAGATATATAGATAATTGATAAAGCCAAAAACGGGTGTTAGGGTAGGTAGAGACTGTTCCCAGAAAATTTTCAAGTAATTTAAATTTTGCTTTGATTTGATAAATGAAAATTTTGTAATTTTTAAGTTTAAAAATATGTGACATACTATTATTTTTAAAATTTTCTGTTTGACATCCTATAATAAGGTATAGCAACAAGAGTCTACCACTCAAGTCAATTATATCTATCCAAAGAAATATATGTGAGAACTTGAATAACAAAATTAATGTAACACTTGCCTTTCCTAGAAACAGCTTTGGCATTTCTTCCTGAAACTTCATCCGTCATTTTATTAAACGCTTCTTCTTCTCTTTTTCTAAAAGCCTCGTTCTCTTGTCTCAATTGAACAGCATCTTGCAGTCCCGCTTGCTTCCCTTCAAGAGTTTTTGCCATCTTCTTATTAGTTGGGGGTGGACTGTCACTATTTCTTCTATAATTCTTAATATCTTCTTTTTTATTGCCTTGTGATCTTCTGGGGGGAGACATATCAGAATCACTCTCATGTTTTCTTTTATTTTGTTTATCTTTGTTATGTTTTTGATGTCTATCTTTTGAGGATTCTGGTGATCTTCTATATTTATCATTATCATTTCTATTTCTGTCTGCATTATATTTTCTATCATTATTGCTTCTTTTCGGTGATTCTTTTCTCCTTCTAGGCGGTGATAAATCGGAATCAGGTGTTCTATTCCTCTTTCTAATGGGTGAATCTTTTCTAGATGTAAGAGGAGGTGATCTTTGAGAACTATTTCTATATGAGTTTCCTTTTTGAGATTTTCTTGGTGGTGACAAATCAGAGCTGCTTGATCTTCTAGAGGTTTTATTTTGTTTTGATTGTTTGCCAGTTTCTTGTCTTTTATGTGTAGAAGTGTCAGCACTAGGCGATCTATTTCTATTTTTATCATCATCATCCATTTTTTCCCATCGACTTGCTTTTCTAGATCTTTCCCTTGTACCTTGTTTTTCTTTTCTTCTTGGAGGCGAAAAATCGGAGTAATTATTATCGTTTGTCTTTGTTTTTGTTGATTCTGCATTTGTTCTTCTAGTTGGACTAAAATCACTGTCACTATTATTCTGAATTGGCTTTGAAGAAGTATTGTTTTCTTGATTATATTTACCACCTCTTCGCGGTGGTGACGGATCGGAATCATCCTTCTTTTCGTCTTCAGAATCGCTGTACATTTTACCGAAAATTAACTCATTCTCTTTCTCAATTTCTTTGACGTCTTTCTTGATTTCTTCTATTTGTAACTTACTGTTAAATCCATCATCCTGAAAAAGAAATAGTAACAATGTTGGAATCATATTCTAGCGTATTATTGTCGAGCATTTTGTGTGAATGCAGCAAAATAACCACAGACAACTTCATTTATGTGAAAATCAAAAACCTTAGGTATGCTTTTGTATGAATTAGTTTTAACAGTGTTAATAGTAAAGACTACAAAGAATATTATCAATATTATATAAGGCAATTGTCCAAATTTCTTTGGGTAAAAGACAAAGTTTATATATGGAGACACCAGAAACGATAAAACTTCTACACTTTATTTTAAGTATTTATTTTGATAAAAATAATTATCAAAAATATTGAAATGAATGATTCACTATTTAGCCTACAATGAGTTCTTAGTTCCTAAAAAGTTGTCATTTGTATAATTGAAAAAAAAAATTTTTTTTACACTTTTGTCTTTATCTTAATATTTATAAAATATAATTTGCACAATAGATGTTGTCGTTTCGGCTCTACCACTGTTTACCAACAGTTTTAAGTTAGCATAAGAAGCATAATAAGAAAAGGGGTAGAGTTTTGGATACTGTGGCACAGAACAAAATCTTGAAACTACTAACCTGGTTAATAACTCTCCATTTAGAGGTAGTTTTAAACTGTTCCATCTTCTGAATCTCTTCTGGCCTCTCGTCAATGATCCCAGCAATCTGCGGGGCATCCTCTCCATCATCCAGGATGTCCAGCTCATCGCCTTCTAGTGCTCGTAACTTGGACAAATCTATATCATCGTCTATGATCTTGAATCTGAAATAAACATGACAAAATTATGAAATGAATTGACTTTATAAAGCAGGACAACATAATTTTAGATCTATTTAAAGCTAAAAAACTTTTACGATTACGAAATATAAATAGAATCTATACTCATTTATAAAACGTAATCTGCCTCTGCATTCTTCTTCTCCAGCCGAGGGTTGTCCCCTGCAGGACATAGGCTCTCCCATTGATCTCATCCATTGGATTCCCGCAACAATGACCAGATTATTGGTCCATCTTGAGGGAGGTCTCTGCATTACATATTCACATTTATCAATGAACTAATTTTTTGATTTTTGATAGATATCACACTTTAGGAAAAAGTATCAGCTACCATTTACATAGCATAAAACAAGTAATAAACATTGCCCGAGGGTATGTCCAGATTTGGCGAATGCACGCATGAATTGCGCTTAAGAGGTGCAGCAAGTGCGCGCATACGGTGCGCGAGCAGCTCATTCAACAGATCTGGATGCACACTGAGAGACCACATATTCTCAAGATATGAAAATTCAGTTATGCTTTTGTATGATCATAAGTTTTTTAATATTGTCTTGTAACATCTTTCTTAGGTAAATTCCAAAACCAGCAATGAGACAAATGTCTTCAGTTGGATTTGACACTTGAACTAACTTATTTTAATTTGAAGGCTGATTAAACTAACAACCCCATGTAGGGGCTGGTATTTATATTTGTGTAAAATTATATAAAGGAAACAATCATTATAGTAAACCATTTCCTAACCATAATTGTACGCATTAAGCTGATTTGTTTTATTTCTCGTATCGAAGACCATCATTATGATTAATATTTACATTATTACTTTTGTATATGTTATAATTATTTATAAAAACATTTAATTCACCCTTGTCCTTTGACGACTTTTTTCTTCTTCTTTTTCTTGTTTCCAGATGCACCAGTTAAGTACTTTTGCAAGTATGTTTTCTGGTCTATCGATGAAGACATTTGTTACTTTTTTTATTTTTAAATGTTCTTAAATTCACAAATATAGCGTGAACACAAACGAAAACTAATTTGTAGTTATCATTGATAGTTATTTATTTTAGTTTAGTATCTCGTGTCTGTCACTTTGAAAACTTTGAATTACTTACCATTAGGGTTGTCATCCTTACTTATATAAGTAGTACGTTAATTTGAGTAATTATACTTTGAGCTAAGAAAACAATAATAAAAAAAAATTGCTTATTTCAGACTTTGTCCATATACGCAATAGCTAGAATTGAAGAAAAAAAATATATACTACAATTAATTTATATATACTACAATTAATTTAAAGTACTAAAATCAATTGAAAACACCACAATTAAAATTTTGCTCATACCCATATGGTTCTTACGTGAACATGTGCACAAGGCACAAGGTGAATTTTGTTTAACATATATGAAATATTTGGTGTTTTGGGAATTGGCAATGGGAACGTTGTCGTTGTCAACCGATGTCAAAAATCTTAAATTCCCGCGTCAAATAATAAGTTTATTTTATTGTCGGATTTTTAAAATATCTATATAAAGTGATAATACCTATTCCAAATATGACTTCAGGAGATCTGAAACTGTTCTTAATAGAATTAGAAGCTGTAAAACAATACTATACGTGTTGTGTTTGTAAAAAATTATGCAAAAAACCTGTTACGTTGATGTGCTGTTTCCATTACATTTGTGAGGAACATCTTGAAGATTTAGTCAAATGTTCTAATTGTGGTATACCATTACAAGACAAATCTGTGTTTAAAGACGATCGTTTAGAGGCCAGTGTCAATTCGGCTTTGGAGCTGGATAAAATATTTACACCATACAAAATAGACACTAGCACTTTATCCCGAGAAAGCAACGTCAATAGCACATTAAGTAAAAATCGAAAAGCTAAAAAAGTCGCCACAATCAAACCCAAGGAAAAAGAAAACAGTAAAACTTTATCAAATAAGAAAGTTGACGCTGAAACTCCAATTACTTCACTGCTATCAACAGCAACTAGTTCAAAAATCACCAAAAATATAGAAAAACGTAACAAGAAAGGAGAAACGGCATTACATGTATCCTGTCGGCTAGGCAATATTGAAAAAGTAATACAATTGCTAAATGAAGGCGCCAATTCAAATACAAAAGATAATGCGGGATGGACACCATTACATGAGGCCGTCCAAGGTGGGAGACTTGATTTGGTGAGACTGCTCCTCCGGCATAACACCCTTGTCAATGTACCAGGTCCACAAAATGAGACACCTTTACATGAAGCAGTAAGGTACAACCATAAAGATATAGTTAATGAGTTAGTTACCCATGGAGCAGATTTAGATGCTAAGAACAGTAAAGGCGAAACACCCGCACAATTAGCTTCTAGTGATATGAAGAAACTATTAGAGTCAGCTGTGGAGAATATCATACATACGCAAACCGCAGATGTGACTCGCATATCTTCAATTCAAATGGAACTTGACTTTGATGACATAAGAGTTTATTGCGTCACAAAGCACAGTAAAATACAAAATAAATTAAAAACTCTTATTAAACAACACAAGAATGTCCACATAGAGTCCAAATTAACTAAAAGGGTTACACATTTATTGGTAGATGCAGAGGATGGTGTATGTTTGCCAACCATAGATGTCCTACAAGGTATAGTCTATGGTATTTGGATTTTATCTACCAATTGGATTATAAAGAGCACTGAAATCAAATTAGAAGCATTTATTGACTATGAAATCAAAGGTGTTGGTACAACAAAGTTCAACGGCCCCAAGAATTCCAGACATAATAAGTACAAACAACTACCTGGCATATTCAATGGTTGTCACTTTTATTTACATAACTTTAACACTAATTATGAAGTATCCAAGATGCTCATCTTAAACAAGACAATATTATCCAAGTTAATAACTGACGCAGGAGGTGTCGTCCTAAGAAGGATTCCAAACCCTGAATCAATACCAGAAATGGAAAGAGTAGTGCCATATCATGCAAGAAAGGGTGGGAAACTGGAAATATGTTCACATTACATAATCTTCAAAGACATGTATGAACCAATGTATAATATGAGACATTTAAAAGCCCTACCAATTGGCTGGCTGTTGGAATGCATTGAGAAATATGAGTTATGTGAACCTGAGTAGATATTACTAGTACAGACATTATTTATAACAATAGCCTTGAGAGGGCTTGTCTTTGGTTGGATGTTATGGTCCCACACTGCTGTTAGAAAGTGTTTATAAACATTTTCTACAAATATTTACTCACAATGTTAGGAAATAGATAATGTTAGTACTACAGTACTAGTAGTATTTACAACAATAAACAAAGCTGTTACAACAAAACAGATAACAAATTGTAAAAAAAATAAAACATTTCTTAACATTTACTTGTATAACTGCTACCAGTTGCTAAAAATCATGTAATGGCAAGTTGTTCCCTAATACTTAGATATTCTAAAATTAGTGTACTGTTTACATATTTTCGTCCAAATTAAATAGGAGCCGATGTTATGTTTTTAAATGTTAGAAAACATTTTTTAACAGCAGTGTTCCCTATAGTCCTATGCACTATTTTTTGACTGTGCTTTTAGTGCTGTGTTTTAAAATGCTTAATTAAAAAAAATAGTTTTTCCTCCTTGATTGTAATATAATGTTAGGCCATCTGATGCCAAGAAACAAGAATTTAAGATGTGATATAGGTCCATTTGTTGATTTGGTATTTAATATCAGTCAATGATTTTGTAAATATTGATAACCTGTACATCCAATGTACTGTAACACATCTGTTGATCAGCATAAATCCATGACTCTAATTTACTGGAGCTAAGCCCAAGGTTAATTTGGCAAATGAATACCCATGAGGGTGGGTTCCCTTGACCCATTTTTTATGTTGCCTAAAAATTCTGTGAGATAGGGCTATTTGAATATGTACTAAATACTAAAAACCATGATCTTAAAAAGACAACACAGAGCAAAGCTCGGTTGCCAAGGTACTAAATATATTAAATACAAGAATTCCTTGTTTAATATTACAAGACATTTTACTATATGAAATAATATATGTAATAAAAGCTTTGTTTAGCTTCAAATGCAATTAGAATATATTTTATCTTTATATAATAAAGTATATTTTTTTCTAATAGTTTTCTTTTTTGTTTGATGATGTAAGCGATGGATGATTAAACTTCAATTAAGTATTGATTTTATCACTATTATTATTATATATATTTTGATTTTATCCAAGTCTTAGGCGTTTTCTCTACTTCCTACATGCACGCTCTACTTAAAGGACTGTCTGTCTGTTATTTTTGGGAAGACTTCTTTCGCTTGTCCATTGTAGGGTTACGTTATTCTCGGTCCCTACTTCATTGAGTAGTAGATGGCATTCGTAAATAAGCCCTGAGGTCATTATGTTGCTATTCAGTGCCTATAAGCACGGTCACGCTGAGAGTATACGTATACTCTCATCTTCGCCTTTTACAGCTATGGCTAATATGCTGCTTCTATCACTTCCATGCATTCTGCTTGATAAACAGTGTTGGGTATTCCTAGTGGATTATATATTTTGATGTTCAGTTCCTCCGAGAAGACACCTGAGCCCGTGTCGAGAATCGTCTTGGATCGATCCGTATAGATCATCTACCTTTGGTCTGTCCTGCTTCAAAGAGTTGTATTCTATATTTCTTATCGAAGACATACTACTTGGGGATCAGTCCCTGACCTAGTATAAATGTTTGGAAATTTATAATTGTTACAAATTACATGATTCAAAAGAAACAAACAACATATTGCTGCAAGATTGTATTTACTAAAGTATCTAATAAAAAAAATCCGTGTCCGAATTCTCGCCAACGTTGTTTTGTTGTTGAACTGAATTTCTCTGCTTCTTAGTTGTCATTGTTATTGTTGTTATCATTATTGTCGTCGTCATCGGGCCTGTCTCTCTGTAATTTAATCAATAAAATATATAAAAGAGGAGAAAAAGATGGAAAGTATAGGTAGCAATAAAATCGCTAGTCGCTATTAATAATATCATAATCCTATAACTCGTAACGTTACATGTTTTTGCCTGACTGAACCATCCAGACTTGCAGAGGTGCAGATGGCGGATCCCATGTGATGAGGGTCTTTAAAAGTATGCAAAATATATAAAAGTAGTTACCAAGTAGCCATGTGCCTGAAAAAAAAAAATGAAATTACAATGTTTGACTTAGCTTTGGCGAAAATCCAGAAACATGTAATTGGAATGGTGTAGATAAAATTCTATACACCTTATTTTTTTTGGATATGGTTTAGGGGCTACAAACACTACTTTTTTTGTGCGCGCAGACGACGCGCGTTTTTGATGAGCAGGTCCTCTGCGCGTTATCTACGCATTTGTGTTGATACAGTCACAACGCTTCTTGTGTTCGCTAGGCGTTCATTAGACGTCTTAATCGCGTTCAACGCGCGGAGTCACAAAAAACGTCGTGTGCAAGTCCCTTAGCTTTTAGTGTACATCGAATGTCGTGTATTAATACATATCAACATACTTAAGGTGAGGTCGATCATGTCTGAATAAGGATTCGTTAATGGATTTTCGTTGTCGATTATTTTATGACGCATACGAAGACATGACTATATCGGTATTACTCATAGTATAAAGCGATTGTATATCCCGAAGAGGGTTGGGTTGTCAGGCGGCTGGCCGTAAAAACTGTAGCCAAAACAAAAGTATGGACTACGGTCATACTGTGCCGAAGTCACACGAGTGAGTCCTTTTCTCAGGGAGATGTTGATGATAAAGTGATTATATCTTTACTAGCCGGAGCGCGGGTTTTCGTCTGCAATAATTGAATAGCCTACTCCTTTTTACCATTTATGCCTTTGAAATTTTCTTGAAATTATTCTGATACTCCAGTTATTTTTTTAATTAATACAGTTTTTTTTATATTTTTCTGTAGTTTAAAAAAATATAAAACAAAGACTTACGAAATTGTTGGAGTATACGTAGCCAGCAAAGTCCTGGGGATAGATGATTAGAATATCACATAAATTGGCTGAAATATGGTTGATTGTTATAGTAGGTGCAATAGCCCGGTACGATATTGGATAGACAGGAGATTTTTTTCTAGAAGGTGGCAAACGAGCAAGCGGTTGACCTAATATTAAGTGACTGCTATAGGCATCTGCATCAAGATAATGAGTCGCAGATGCGTTGCTTACTTTTAAGGGACTGAGGAGGGGATAAACAGAAAAAAGCATATTTCTTTTTCCTATCCATTCCCTCTTCCATCAAATCCTCTTCCCCTTCCCACCTTTCTTTACTAGAACAGGATGAGAAGAGGAAAAGGACCTGAATTAGGATTCCGAAACCTAACTCTTCAGACCAAACGCAGAATACTTGTACTTCACGCCTGTGTTCTGTGAGATCGCGGTATTTCACCGGTCGATCAGGTCCTGCAGTCCAACGTATCGTTACATATCGTTGCGGGCTCTACCACTGTTAGAAAATGTTGGCATATACATATGCTCTGTTACTCTTACGTAGTCGGGGGTTGTCTTAAATAATGAAAATCTCTTACTCACCGGTTTATATTGATTCACGAAGGGATGTTCGTACTGAATAGGGAAGAAAGAATACCGTTTTGTTTTGGTTTTAAAATTGGTAATTATAAAAGGTAAAATATTTTATATAAAAGAACACGCATTTCTAGTTGAAGAAATTAAGACTCTCAAATTTTATCTACGCGGTGTTATTCTCTATTTTAAAATAAAATTATTGAATACGGAGGTTACGTCCATAACCAATAATAATGCCGATACCTTCTGTATAAGAGATTGCTGTAGGAGAGTTGTGATTGCAAGTGGTTATCTATAAAAGTAGGATGTACTATTTATAATAATAATAAATAATAATCGTGATATTTACCCTATCGCTATAATAGTGGTAAGGATGCTGAAATGAATTTATAAAGAGTAATTAATGCAAAATATATCGGTACTAATTTATAGGTGCCTCTATAGGAAAACTGATAAAGACTGGTAATGACATATTACTGCAAAGACTAATAGTGTATACCTTGTCGCCATTATAGTGGTAAGCTTCCTGAAACAAAATAATCCTTACATTTAGATAGTAAGATCTATTAAGTGACCAAAATCATGTTATATATAACTAATACAGTGTTCACACTGCCGAAAACATTCACATGAAACATGTTGTCATCTCTTTCTTTCTCTCGGAGCAAAACTGAGATGGCAATAGGAACTTTGGAATACGTATATTATTAAAAATGCTACCAAAATATCTAACCGATATTATAAATGGGAGTAATTTCTTTTTAATTTTAAAACTAGAATAAAACAGAGTGGTAATGGTTTTCGTCATTAACCTTACCAAAATTTTCACAATGACATTTAAAGTAATGTGTTGCCAGCAAAAGAAATTTGTTTTATTTTCTGTCACCTGGTAGAGTTTTATTATCCGACCATACAACACGTAAGATTGCTTACCCTGTCACCGAGATGTTGGAATAACTGGAATAAAAATATAATAAGGAATGAACATTATTTAGAACTAATATTTTTCTTTGCTTTAATTATGGAAAAGAATTTTAGCTCTTCTTGGCTCCAAATCTACCGGCAGTTGAAGTATTTCAAGTTAATGAAAGTTATGAACAAATCTTTCAGCTTTTTTATTAGTTTTAAAAACTCTACATTTTTTTACTAGCAAGAGGGTTACCTGAAGTTATGTGACCGCTGCCCATAGACATCCGCAACAAGCAAATGAGTCGCAGATGCGTTGCCTACATTTAATGGACAGAGGGCAGGGTATCTTTTCCTATCCATCCGCTCCCCGTCCAATCCTCTCCTCCTTCCCATCCTATCCTTATAATGAGAGGATGGGAACGGGAGGAGAATGGAAATTAGGCCTCCGGCACATCACGCTCAAGCGCGAAATACTTCTACTTCACGCATACTTTCTGTGAGGTCGTGGTATTTCACCGGTCGAGCCGGCCTATTCGTGCAACAGATGTTGTTGTTGCGGGCTCTGCCACTGTTACTCTGTAGAGGGCTATGTTTGTTTTCTTTTACACCTTTGTGGCGATCTTTGGTGTAAGCATACTTCTAACAGTGAACGAATTCGTGGATCCTCGTAGACTACGACATCCTTTCTCTTAAAGGTCTAGTGTGACATTATACTAAATTCAGGATAAATAATAAATAAACCACCTTTTCGTTGATGACATACGGACTCTGAAAGTAATATAAAATAATACAGATGAATTTTGTGGCAATAATGTGACTGTGTCGCAAGTGGACAATAAAATAAGATCTGAGTCAGATGACGTCACAGTGAATTGTATAGTGCACTACAAAGTCTACGTGAAATAATCTAACATGCTTACCATACATAGCATAGTTTTGTCGTGCACTGTACAAAGAAACGAGCAATCGGGGAAGTGAAATGTGAGAGAGCGTGGGCTAAACATTCCACGATAGTCTTATATTTTTGGGCACAAGTAGTATTTAACAGTTTTTGCAATTATCTAGGGCCTAAGTTCAGGCTATGAAGACGTTAAAGATTTAAGTCTATACTTGACTTAAATATTGTATTTTTTGAGTTTTGTTTGTTTATTTGTTCTGATAACAAAAACTATTTGAATGAGATTAGTTTGAATTTAAATAAAACTATATATTAACCTTGTTGCTGTAAGGCAGGTAATGTTGCTAAAACATTAAAGACTATTAATTTAAAATAAAACGTTATCGATTAAGATTTAGACGAAATAATATATTCAATAAATGAGTTTTATGCCAGAAGGTGGCAAACGAGCAAGCGGTTCACAGGATGTTAATGACCGCCATAGGCATCCGCAACAAGCAAATGAGTTGCAGATGTGTTGCCTAATGGACAGAGAAGATCTTCAGAGATGATTCTTCATAAAAATTAAGTATAAAGTAGTAATAAGTTAGTCAACATTATAATTTGAAATATTTTTTAAGGTGGCAAACGAGCAAGCGGGGCCTGATGTTAGGCCTGGTGAACGCAGAGATAAACAGAAAAAAGGGTATTTCCTTTTCCTATTCATCCTCTTTCTATCTTTATTGGGAAAGGATGAGAAGGGGAAGAGGACTAAAATTGGGCCTTCCGCACCTCAGTCATTGTTAGAAACACAGAAATACATCTACTTTACGCCTTTCTTCTGTGAGGTCGTGATATTTCACCGATCGAGCTTGCCCATTCGTGCAACAGATGTTGTTGTGGGGTAATCAATCACAGTTATTTTTTATATAATTTTTTAATAATATCGTTTGGATTTGTTGTGAAATATTTTTAAAATGTTTTCAAGTTGTACAAAACTTACTAGTTTTTCTTGTGGCGCCACCTGTAAAAAACATAATACAAAATAGAAATTATTTTGAAAGGTAATACAAAAATATTAATTTGATCAACAAAACTGTTTAAGTGTGTGCGTACAAGCTTTAAGTTTATTATTTTATAAAAAGAAGGTTAAAATCGTACAAAGTATTAAAGTGTTTTAGGTTTAAAAAAATCAATTATTTGTTCATCAATGTGATATTTGACCTGTCTTTAAATTATATAATAACATATGTATTTCTTGTTGAAATATATTTCTTTAATTACCAACAAATCAGTATCTGTATCAATTCCAGATTCAATCACGTAATTTAAAAGAAGATTGGAATTGTTTTGGCTCCAAATACAAGTGTTATTTTAGAAGGAATGTCGTTCGCCTAACAAAATAATGACTTCGTAAATACCAGAGATTATTTGAGGATGCCCGCTCGAGAGAATTCTATATTTGTTTTTTTTTTATTTAACAACTTTGGAAAGAAAACTAATATTCGAAAGATAATTGGATTTATTTTTATGTGTATATTTTGAAATTATATACTATGTTAACTTTTCTAGAAAGTACTAATGTTCAGTATTTTTAATCAATTTGTGAAAGATATTGTATAGTGAACTATGTTAGCTACATATATGTATGTCCAAGTAATTAGTATGTTAAAAGTGAAGCCACTTATTAACTTCACTTTTGACGTAACGAATTAAGTTTTCGTGTTTGTAATAAAAAAATAATGGTTTGTACTGTGGAATCGTATAAACCTAGCTCCCAGTGCACGAACATCTCATTTCGAAAATAAACAATCAATTATAGGAATTTTTTATGCACAACTAAATCATAAATTCGGGCTTAATATCTGAATTTTGAATGTGTATGGAACTCTACGTCTACAATATGTTTTATTAAATTAACTAACATTCATAACTTAATTAATTGGCGCAATTAATTAAGTTATGCAGCTTTATTATATCGTTTACTCTACCGAGTCTTGTCTGCGTAGCGTACAGCTCTGTAGCACATCGTAGCATACCGTTTAACATTTTGTGCTCCGCTAAGGCATGTTACAGCTAGCTACGAAGTTTTGTCTACGAATATATTTCGTAGAAGCTTTTTATAATTTTTACTTACGTATTTAAAATGAAGACTCTGAAAACAAAAGTAAAATTATTTCACAGAGCAATGAGGTAGAAGAGCGTAATTCTATTTCTGAAGTGATGTCGTATCAGCCTTTCACGTCTTCTTTAACAAAATGAGTAAGCATATCTGATATTAAGTGATCGCCACCCATAGGCATTTTCAACAAGCTAATGAATTGCAGATGAGTTGCATTCCCTTTTTTTATCCATTCCCTCCCCCGTCAAATCTTTCTCGCCTTTCCGTCCATTTCTTATGAAAAAAGGAAAAACAAAATCGTTTAGTAGTTTTTGAGTCTATCGCATTCAGATACGCAGATGTCGCGAGGGCGACTTTGTTTCATAATAGAATTGAGAGTAAATTTGATTATATTAACACTTACTCCTAAGTCGTAGAGACGTGAGTTGATCTGAAAACAGAGACAATGTTTATACTATAATGTAACACAATAGTCACAACTCTGTTATAAAGGAAACAGGTGCTTTAAACTAAAATGTTACATTACTAGAATTGTATTTAATTAAAATAATAATAAAATACGACATGACTTACGTTTCTGTTTTTCGATGGGCTCTGAAAGGAGTAAAATAATGTTATTCAACGTAATGTAATTGAAATAATGTTGAACTTATACAAATAGTTCATAAATAAACGATTGTATTAAAATTTATTATACATATTTACACCAAAGGATTGTATATATCAATCAACATCGTTCAAAGATCAAGAAATAAAATAAATCAAATGTTAAGAATGTGATTGGTGAACCAGTTTTCTATGAAATTACTACTTACATATGCTACTTTTAAGACCTGGAACGAAAGAGGTAATATTTCAGGTTGCAGTAGCATTAAATAATTTTGTTAATTTTTCTGAGTCAGATTTGAAAGCGAGGAGTTGTTTTGTAAATGTTTGAAACAAAAATCTCAGCGGACATTATGAGATCATCTCCAAGACTAAAAAAATGTTTAGTTTACAAAACCTTATACTTATTACGTGTGTAAGGTGAGGTTTTGATAGGAATCTGAGGACCGAGTGTATTTGCGTACCTAGCAAAGCTCTCTAGCTCTTCTAGCAAAGGTAACGTTGATGTTATCGAAATATCTCTATAAGTTTTCATGCATACTTGAGGCCAGTAAAAAAGAGATAAGTATAACTTCCTTTGTCAGTTTTTTTTGTATTGAATAAACTATTACAATTGCAATTGACCACGATCCCACGTTAAG
>JWHW01031518.1:26547-41437 GCA_000931545.1 Papilio glaucus | reverse complement strand
ATACACATTTTTGTACACAGTAATCACTTTTAACTGGATTACTTAATAAATTTCACGGAGCGATTTTAATAACGTGTTACGCGGGTCAGTGATCCAGTTTTGAAATATTATATATGATAAAGGTTGGAGAACTTGTAACATCTGCTACAAGGGATTGTTAAACGAACTTTTCTCACCCGTATGTCGAAGGGGCGGTACATTCATGTTTCTCTTCGAACTTGTCTATTGAACGAGTTACCTTTTAGAATTTACTTATATATTTCTCTTGTCTCATTAATTTTAGCAAAATATTCTTTATTAAATATAATGTAATAAAAGCAGCAGGCGCTTACGAAAAAATGAAACGTTTTTCAAAAGAAAACTGAAATGTCACTGTTTGCCTCGAGGAGGCATTTACAGCTAAACCGGACTCGTGGTGGCAGGGCGCAGAAGGCACCTAGCCTCTTTAAGAGTAACTCAGCTTGAGAGCTCCCTCTATAGAGGGAGTCTCGGCTTGGACCGTTACTTTATTTTTAGTACCGGATTCGGAGGCGGCCGAGCTCTTAGGTCGCTTCAGCGGACGCTCCATGGAGTGACGCGGCTCACGGGCTCCAGAGAGGGGCTGTCATTCATTACGCGTTTAACATTTCGATTCGAGGGTGCCCGAGAGGGCCGAGCTTCGGCTCGATCGGTGGCTATTATCGGATTACAGAAGAAACGTCACGTTGAAGAAAACGTAATAAGTTGGTGCGAAGTTATAGCACAAAGAACGATTATGTCTATGTGCCACCGATCGGTTGTGAAGTTCCTCAGTTTATAATTGCTCTTGGCATACGTATGGCGTAAACCCCTACAAATTGATAATGCGCCTATCGTCCGTTTTGATGACGTAATTTCGTGACATTGAACAGTAAGTACCGTTAGCAAAGCCATCTTGTTTGCTGCTATTGTCATCTTTGTTTTAAAATGAGTGGGAAAATACTTAATAGTCGTGCTCGTGAAATTAATAATAATATCCTGGGGACATTATTCACACACGCCCATCTGATCCCAAACTAAGCAGAGCTTGTACTATGGAAACCAGATAACTGATATACTACACATACTACTTTCTTTCGTAAATACGTACTTAAATGGATAATTATTAATTAAATTAATATTTAGATATGAAAAACCAATAAATATCTCAATTTATCACAGATATTGAAACGTATAAGTGTAACTACATAGTGGTTTAAAAGTGTTTCGTTGGTGCTTGTTTCCTACGTCACGCCCATAAAGATGACCCTCTATCGTCTAGTCTCCGACAATTTGAGTTTGTTTCGGTTTAACTCCTTAGCGGCTCAACTGATCATTATGAAATTGTTCTGTTGTTTTGCAAACAAAATGACATGGGGTACTTATCTTTTATCCCGAAAATAAAACTGTTCCTGAAGTACATAAAACATTCATTAAAAACGGTAGCCATTATAATGTTTCAAGTTTTGACAATGACAACTTTTTGACACATGTTACCTATAAATCAATTTTTTACGCGGCATCACCTTACAAAATTTTCCAGCATGGAAAATGTGAAATTATTGCGTGCGAAGCCGCGTCCAACTGCTAGTCTACTTATACATCTACAACGTAACCAGGAAACATTTATTCGATTTAATTTAAAATTGTATATTTACAGTACCTGTAAACCAACGAACTGGCGCTGCATTCATTTGTCAATCTCCTCACATTTTACGAGTTAAAACCTTAATTCGTATTAATCCATTTCATTTCCACCATTCGCCGGCGACGGACTGAAAATTGTTTAAATCGATTCATTACAGTTGTTCGCTTATTTATCAAATAAACACTTACCGTATTATCCTTTTGACTAATTGTTACAAATTATGAAAAAAAAATGAAAAATGCTAATAAAATAAAGACAAAAGATTTGATTATTTGTTTCGGATACTCTCAAAAACTAATGTACCGATGAAAAAAAATATGTCACCTATCTCAGTTCAGCGAGTAACCTAGGCTTTATTTTATTTATATCTTTCTAATACAATCGAAGCCTGCGCGAGCTGCTATTTATGTTACTTCATATTACACAACAAAGTACGTACTCTCTACGTGTTTGTCTGTCTGTCTGCGATAAACTTATATACCTACTACATATATTTTTATACTATAATCATACTAACATAAAAAGAGAGAGGTGTCTTATGGACAGCCGGTTAGAATGGATTTCCTTTCGCTGTATCTTTGTATTTACTGTTTAAGCACCTTATAATTACTATAAATTATCTCTGTTATCTTTAACTTCCGATCCCTAACTGTCACAGCTCATTTTTTTTAAATGAATAATCTATAATATTCAGTATAAAAACAACTAACTTCGGTCGCTTCGCTCTGCGTTGTCTTTTATATATAGGATCTTTTTTTTTAAATATAGGGCCATCTAACAAAAGTATGAGATATCACTAAGTTAGACCTTGACAACGAATAAATTATTAAATTTACATAATGACCTGACTTTGGAACAGCCAGATGTCATCATACTATTAACGCTACGTTTTCGTCAGTGTAGCTCTCAGTCCGCAAACAAACGATAACGTGCGATAAATAACTCCCTTAAAATAACTTTTACCAACTACTACTACCAGCATAAAGGAAAGATATAAAAACAAAGGTTATGGGTAAATTAACCTCTTGACCCTCGGCATAAGATTCAGAGTTAGGTATCAACATCATTTATTATCCAGACTTACTAGTTAACTGATTTCTCTAACAAAACATGTCATTGACAAGGGTTTGAGATTATGACGTAAAACGTAATCGGCTTTGTACTCTCACTGTCCGGACCACGGCTGTTTTGACATGGAGTTAAGGAATTTAATAATGCCAAAGTGAATTTCGACGTGGGACTTAACTGAAGGGCACTTCCATAGGGATAATATCGACGCTTGTTATCGTAAAGTGTACCTAGAGAATATTGGAGATATTCTGAAGCTTCACATAATCTCAGTTATTAAATTTTTAAAAGTAAATAATTAAATCACAAGGAGACATAAAATCTCTAACTGGACAACGATAAAAAGTTAATTTTAAGCGATATGGTCAAGAGGTCGATTTCAGTTTGACATTAACCTAATATAGTATACATGACAGTAATAGATATTATAATTTTAGTTAAAATTATTACAACATTGAAGTGAAATGTGATGACCGTAAGTAATATAGGACTGTTAAAATAACATTTACGGATACCGCAATTATACTGTCCGCCAAAATATGCTTGGAGGCAATGTAGTGCTGTAACTGGACGAATATAATCTAAATGTCTATTTAAAACCTACACGAATCTATGTATTATGTCGTCACTATTAGTAATTTTGTCAATAATTTCATCCTTTTACACCTTATCCAAAACTAACTGATTAACTTTAAAATCGAGTTACTTAACAGCCATGGGGAGTGTTCCCAAGAACTTTTTGGAACAACTCCTACGGTTGAACATCATCATCGCTCAACTCGACAGAGCTCCAAGTAACATACCATCTTAATGGTTGGCATTCCACTGCCGTGCGGTTTTCTCGTAATTTCCTCCCTCGGTCAACCGCGCTGTAGAATAATCTGTCCCCAGGCGGTATTTCCACTGGGGTAACTGGGACTTAGGGTCCTTCAAGAAGGGAGCTTACTCCTTACTTAAAAGCCGGCAACGTGTCTGAAGTTCCTCTGGTGTTGTGGATCTTCATGGGCGTTGGTGGTGCCCTTACGCTATAAAAAATAATTGACTGCTAAATAATTAATTAACTCAGTAAAACAGTTAATATCTTAATCGTTTCAAAGAGACTTTATCTCATGAAGTACGAAATTAGTGAAGCGGACGTCAGCCTTAAGCAGTAAACGAGGTGCAGAGTAAAGCTCGCATCCGGAAAAGATTATAAATAGTTGGTCCACTTGTAACATCTTTGTAGACTTCTTTAATAGTTGTGATAGCAAGAATTTATGTTTTTTTTTACAAGAAGAGTGTAATAACGTCCGAGTAGTAAACAAAGTCACTCACAAACTGCGGCGCACGAGGTGGCACGTGAATGCATAGGATCGTCGTATTCTAGGCGAGTCTGATGTTGTATTATACTTTTATTTATATTCATATATCATTTAAGATGTGAAAATAATACACGAGTTACGTTTTATACTCTTTATAGTGGCAATAAAGCACAGATTCAACCAACGGATAATTTATTTGGTACTCTATCCTTACAGCACACTTTATATTGGTTTACAATATTCTTCCAGAGCCTCCGCTATATATTAACTACTTTTATATAAACTTCCACTGTGATATACCATTTAAAAGAACACTATTTGGGCAGAGCATTCTGCTCTCTAAAGCTGCTTCGTACGAAACGTCAATGGCGCCCTTTTTACACTGTCTATGGTGAATACAACACCTTGTACAGTTCAAAATCTTTTTCACACAATTCAGTTTTGTTATTGTTAATATTATAAATAATTTTACAATATTTTATAAAAAATAATGAGATAATTATAGTAAAGTCAATATACCGTCAGTATACCAATCTCTTTTATTTTAAATGAGTCTTGTTGTCTTCAAACATTTTAACTTGTTCTCTATTTAAACTTATAAGTTCCAGTACCATCACGTACGATCACATGGTACGTATGTATACCATCACACGCCTATTACTTTTTCTCCCGAAATAAAGATAGCTATATATAAGTATATGTGTATACGCTAAATCAAGATCGATCAGTAATTACATGGTTGCATTCAAAGTTATCAGATAAGTTGGCAAGTTTCTAGAAACTTCAGGCTCTCGTTAGCTGCAGGTGTGCAAGTGACATTCACACTCAAGTTTGTAGGTATTAAGTTATTACTTCAGTTCAAGTCCTAACTCAACTATTGATTTAATCTCATTTCTAAGTAGCTAGTAATTAGATACTAGCATTATAATGGTTCATTTACAAAAGCTAATAACATTTGGTCATTATACGTTACATTTTTGTTTATTGTTTATTGTATGCTGCTGTAATTGTTAGTGAAAATTAAAAAGTTAATTAATTACAATAACTATCTACTAAAATATAAAAGATATAAGAGAAAAGTAATAAACATATCTATGTATATAAAAGGCGATGTGTGTATTTATGTATGTATGTTCCTGATAGACTCCGAAACGGCTGTACCGATTTCAATGAAATGTTCAGTTTGGCCTAGCGGTTGTAGACATCGGATCATAAGTAGTGCTTCCCACGAGAAGCCGGGGCAGGTCACTAGTAAGATTTGAAAATACACAAATAATAGATAAAGTCCAACCAGATATTCCCTCAGCGGTAAAGACCGGACGGGTTAAGAGAAACTGGCAAACGATTCCGGCAGTATGAAAAAGTACCGCTTTCATCATTCATCATTGAACTTGATGACGAGAATGGTCAATGGAATTATTATTTAGATCAGGAATTTTTATCGGCAGGTTTCCTCGTCTGCTCGATTCAGTAATTTCTTTTTAACATATAATTATAATTCTGTTTATTGTCAATTTAATCTGATCCTATCGCTACCAAACTTCACAGGATCACCCGCAAAATTAATCTGATGGTTTTCATAAAATTTCATCGAAATCGGTTCAGCCGCTTCGAAGTATATAGGTAATATACATAAATACATAAACACATCGCCTTTTATATACGTACATAATATAAACATGTATTATCAGCGAATCAATATGTCAGGTACGTACATACGTGCTTGTTTAAAGAGGAGAGGAATATGTTTTCGGATGTTGCATTATTAAGCGTATCAGATGACAGTCAACCACCACCAGACTGCCAATGCCTGCACAGCAGACGGTAATTTGTTATATCACTTCGCGCCGTATACGTTTGGCGTACGCCCAAATCGCCTAAATATTCATCCATTACGCCTTCGGAGTTTAACTCAATCTTTGTTATGCGATAATTCAAATAATGGCTTGTTTAAAAATGCTCGTGGAAAACCGCACAATCTAGAATGATCCCGGAACATAGCTATTCTGGATATAATTGTCAATATCATGAGCAAAACACACCCACAGCAGGACATGAATCTCACCCTAGGATCGCCATAAAGGCCAAGGTCCTTGCCGATCTCATTCAGTGCAGTCCCGTAACCTTAGCCAGATTCTTTGCCTATATTGCGAGATGCCTAAGTACTTGGTGTGGCCTCCGTTCTAGAGCTTTAAGATTTTGGTTGTAGTTATATTTTTGGAAAACCTTACAATAGAGATTTTACTAGAGTTAAACACAAGTAAAACGGTTAATATTCATGCCAATGTAGTCATCGACCAATTATGAACCGATTATGAAACAGCAAATTGTGAACTGAACATATGATCCAACATTTTGCGACAGTTTGTAAACTGTCGAAGTCAAACCGTCTAATAACTTATATTTTTTACGTCATTACATTAAAGTTCAGCTTAGGATGAGATATATAAGATAATTAATTATAGGTTGCATCAAGCCACTAACCCAGAGTGGAATGTAGAGATTATGGATTTCCATTTGGCACAATTCTTGCACACCTCTCTCTCCTTCTATATCTATACATCAACGCACACAAGCTGGTACATTACGGGTACTCCTTCTATCGCCTTTCTTTAGCATGCCCACTAATCGGATTGACAAAAGTTCTGGGACGTTCCGTGCCAACATCGCCACTCACTCTATCTGTTGGGTTCGTTATATTTATAAAAATATTGTTTTAAAAAGGCCCTTGTCAAAGAACAAATAGGTGTGTTGAATTTCACATGATACGTCGAATTGTAAATGATTCGTGACTGCCAAACAGTTCTAATTTCACAATCATCCTCCTCTATACCAAGTACTATAATGTTGCGACGATCCATTTATCATATGTAAATATCATTTTTACCATAATTAAGAATTAGAACTTAATTTTTAAAGTTATTCCTTTATTCAATTGAAATTATTTACTTTGTGGGTGTTTATAAACGTAACAGCTGAGTGAGGAGATAAAACGTTTGTTAATGTACCAAACATTTTAGTTTCATTATCGGCGAGGTGAAAATGTATCGAACGAAAATAAACAAATTTAAATTAAACGTGTAGCTCGTTTATATTGCTTTAATTTGTACAATTCGTCACCGAGCCATTATGAATGTCGTAAGTTTATTATTGGATAAGGTATGTTATAAACTGTCATCAAATTGTGAACTCTTAAAGGTGTCTCTTAAAATTGTGAACTTTTAAAAGATATTGTTTATTCGAATTTAAAACTAAGCAATTGTTTAGCTGCATGCTTGTAGTAAAACTTAAGCAATAAAAGACAGTGTTGAAGTGCTGCAATATCGAGCAGATGTTGTTACAACTGATGTCAACTTGAAGGATGCGGAGCACTAGAAATATTTTATGAAGCTAGTATGTTACTGAACGCAGTCTCTACCCTAATATCTGTATTATTAATATGTATATCATTTTATTCCCTTTTTAACTCGATTATACATTTAGATGATTCTAAACGTATTTGTTAGAATAGATTGATTAGTTATTTTTGACCGACTTACTCAAACGGACGGTAATAAAATATGTTTTTCACACGTAGATAGTAGTGCATAGGGCATATAATGAGGTCCAACTGTCAGTCAGTTTTTTTAAAAATTAACTATTAATTATCTTATATCCATCTCTCCTTTCTATATATAGGAAAAATAACCTATTGTAGCCTAAAAAAGTCTCAGGCCTCATGCACCCCTTTCCTTTCCAATGATAACCGAAATAGATGAAATACATGAAACACGAATAAAAAAAAATAACCTTAAGGCTTTTCAAGATCACGGAAGGTTTATAAATAGCGTTATATCTGACGAAATCCACGATGTTTTAGGAATTCAAGTCGTGTGCTCCGTGCAGCGGACATCGAACATTTAACTTGTCCACTTTGTTCCGATTCGATCGACTTTAGCAGACGCGAAGTTTTGTCCGCTCATTTTCCTCGCACACGAGTTGTAAATACGTTATATTTAAGTTTAAAATTAATGTTGCATTGTTTTGAAATTTATTTTAAATAGGAAACAAGCCATTACAACGCCGAACACATGTATAAATTTCATTTAACTTATTGTGCAACTCACAACGTTATAAGGTACATTAATAACCACTCTGGTAACTCAAAGAGTAGGCAGAGATCACAAATATTCATTTGGCACGGTCCTGATACATCTTTACTGTTTTTTCTACATCCATACACCTACGCACACATGCTCGAGTACAAAGGTACTCTAAACGTCTTTAGTCCTTATCATCTCCCTGCTCTTTTCCCACCTATGTGGGGTCGGTACAGTAGGTGCTTCTCTTGCATATCCCTCTTTCAGCCGTCATATCTGAATTCACACCCTTCTTACACATGTCATCTTTCACACAATCCATCCACGCTCTCTTTGGTCTGCCTCTACTCTATCCACATTCATTTTCAATACTTCCTTCGTTATATATCCGTCTTCAGTATATCACCAATTTTTTAACATCGCTTTTTTTTCATGGGGATATTTTAAATTAAATAGCATCTTCTAAAAGTTATGTTTAGACATTACTCAAGTTTATCACTTCACAAAGGAAAGCAACAAAATGCGATTTTGTGACATTACAAGTAGGTGCCATTTGCTATGAACGCGCGTTGAACGCAAACTTACACGATGTCTGTTGCCGTGTAGATATCACTTTAAGCGAAAAATGAAAGGATTCTTGGTGAAAAATATGAAAACTCTCCTGCTGAATTTATTTAGACGGATGAATTTTATTTAACAGTATCAACTTAGCACTTCTAGGCGAGTATACTTATGTGTGCCAAGTAGGAAAATTATTCCTGTATTCATGATACAGGTAGGTAACATTCTTGTATATAGCAAAAAAGTTGACGATGTTCTATGCCAATCAGTTGTTGATAACACAGTACAAACTAACAAACATTCATTTTTATATATTAGATATAACATTTTGTAAGATAAATCTGTAGCACGTGCTACGAGATTGTCTGCCAAGTGGTAACATATCGGACCGGCAAACTTTTTCATTACCTTCTGCTAGCGACATGGTACGACATCGCTCGTTCTTCCGAGAACTTTTTTGTTCCGGACATGTTTCGTAGAAACTTTCACGGCACATTCTATTGTGGAACAGGTGCTTCGTCTTATTTATTTTGCAGCCTGTAGCTGCATTACCTATATAAAAACAGAAATTAATCAGTGCTTAGTCGACCCTCAATAAATAAATTATAATTGTCCTCGCATATAGATTATTATTTATACTAGATATCATCCAGTGGTCGAAATTCGAACAAAAATTTGACATCGAGGGCAGGCAGCGTGGAAGTAACCCCCCCTTCTTCTTGTTCCAATTACATTTGAAACTAAACTGACTACTCTTGGGAAGTAGGAACGACTTGTAGGATACTTCAGGAAATGGCCTGCAGAGTTTTTCTCTGTGTTACCACGGTCACCAAAATGACTAACGATCGATGTTTAACCTATGACTTCTTGAGACGAATGCATGGATGAATAGTTCGTAACATAATCCTTGGCATCATACAGTGGCCTCTAGAACCTCGACCCTCGGTCCACCTTGTAGGCCTCCCGCCTTCCTATGCTGTGTCTACCTGTAAGACTGTAAATTTTCGTATAAATCATTTACATTTCATATATAATTCATGAGTTAAACGATATTGATATCTCTTTGTATTATTTAAAAAGCAATTAAAAAGATAACCAACACAAGTTATTCAGGTTTTCTGGAAGGTCTTTCGTATAAACTGACTGACATTTTTATTGACACCTATTACGCGAAAAACTCTCTTCCCACATGCAGATTTATATATATGTTGTGACAAGTAATAAGAAAAAAAATGTGTTCGAACTATCCAATGTGTTTGCGGCAGGTCAGTAGATTTATATTATAGAACATAATAAATAAGCTCTGTAGTTTGATTTTCTGTCATGCTATAAAAGTTCCGGAGTCATTTTCTATATAGCTAAACTTAAATTTCGATGTAATCGAAATCGAATAATCTAGCCAGAAACTAACGATTAACATTAAGAAAGTCTAATAGTTCCTGACATGTCAGAAACTATTGCCTCATATGCATTAGCAAGGATACTTTGCATGAAACAAGAACACAAATCACTTCCTATAAACATAATCGAGAAAATAGGAAGAAATTGAATTATACTTCCGGAGCATTCTTACTGTAAAAACACTAATTTTAGGCAATTATTTGCGCATAAATCCTGCAATATTCTTTTTTCAGGGTCTAGTGTTGGCAGCGGGATGTTTGAATTCTTTTGGAGGTGGAATTGCTTTAGCTCATCCCAGCGCCCTCAATGCTGCGATCTTATCTCCAAACGCTACCGACATCAAAGCAACCACTGACCAAGCTTCGTGGATAGGTAAAAGAAGTATTAATGTTTTATTTAAGGTTACATCTTTTATGACTATAGAAACAAGGGAGCAAGCGGCTTGCTAAATTAACGTGATCAACGACCATATTAATCAGAAGAGTTACGAATAGGTTGCTAAACTTTTTGTAGTAAAGGAAAGTGAAGTACTTAAGAAGAACAAGAGAAGAACGATGGAAAGCCTAGATAAAGCTATCAGTATATCTAACTAATTTAGTCAAAAGACACTTGCCGATATGTAATTAGTTTATGATGATGTTAATGGGTCATACAATTTATTTAGAAAGCTCGAGTGATCGAATTTCAAGTCCTCTAAATCTAGCACAGTATTTGGTCGTTGCATTAACAGGTTGTAAAGAAATAAATTATCAATAGCAAGGATTCATACTTCAACACGCTTATTTTTTCAAATAATTCACGGAAACAACAAAAAATCAAAACCACATATTGTTTTTTTCCAGCTTCTATACACGGCTTTTCTGGCTTAATCGGCTTCTTCATCTTTTCTCCTTTATTTCAAGTTATAGGCAGAAAGCCGGTAAATATAATATTTGATATAATTATTATCCTTGGTTGGGTTATAATGTATTACAGTCAGAGTATTACTATGTTGATCATCGCCAAGTGTATACATGGACTTACAATGGGAGGATTCATCGTTTCTTCAGTTACCATCAGCGAATTTACACATCGTAAAAACCGGGGACCGTTTTTGACCATCAACAAGATTGCATTATCATGCGGGTCACTACTCTGTCATACGTTATCACTCTTTTGGGATTGGAGAATAATAGCAGCCATAACTTGTTTACCCAGCATCATAAATCTAATCATTCTCTCTATTTGTCCGGAAAGTCCAGCATTTTACGCGTTAAAAGGACGATTTGATGATTGCGAAAAATCTTTCACGTGGTTCCATGGTGACTCCGACGACAGTAAACAAGAAATGAAACAGTTGATAATAGCGCAAACGGAAAGAATCAAAAACAAGAAACAACTTAATAGAAAACCGGTTGCATTGAAATTACTTAAGAAATTTCTTCAAAGAGATTTTCTACTTCCATTCTTTATTGCTACCCTGGCTACGATTGCAGTGGATGCTAGTGGCAGATATTTCCTATTAGGATACATTACTCAAATCATGATTGAGTTAATAGGTGACAAATATATAGGTATATATTGTTCAATGATATTCGATTGCTTAATGATTATTACTTTATTTATTTCGACAGTGGTTATCAAAACTTTTAAAAGACGAACTGTATTACTTAGATTTGGAGCAGCTTCTGCAGTATTAATGTTTACAGTTTGTTTATCTGAAGTTGTGAAGAATTCTTTATCTACAAAATTTAAATGGGTTACACCAGTATTAATACTATTACATAGCAGTGTGTCTACTATTGGACTGGTACCAGCAGCGTTTACAGTTACAATGGAAATATTTCCTTTAGACCACAGAGGTATGGGATCATTAACAATGGGCATTGCTTTCACTCTATTTTACGCTATCACTATGAAAATAACACCGTTATTGATAGAAGAAATTGGCATAAGTGGAACGTATTTAACATTTGGTTTATGCGTTACATTTTGTTTAATAATATTACATTTTATACTTCCCGAAACAAAGGATAAAAGTTTACAGGAAATTGAAGATGAAATAAAAAGAATCAAAAGGTCTTATGCTGAAATAGAATTGATTATATCAAATGATGCGGATAATAGTAAAGAGGTTGATTAAGTGTTAATATAACGTCGTATCGTTGTATTTTATTGATGCCTGGACTTTTAAGGTTTACTACAAGGGTTTAAAATAAATAAATAATTATTGTTGTGTATTAAACCATCTTTCTCATTAATAATTTGGTATTATTTGGGGAAGGGGATTCCTTATAGAATTTTGACGAGATATATTTTTATGGCTCAATTTTATTATTACTTTTCGAATGATCGGTTAGTATTTGAACAAAGCGATATTTTTTTAACTTTGACATATTGAAATATTGAATATTAAAAAATAAATTTCAAACTATCAGACAAAAGTAATTCTGGCAAATTACACTGAGTTAGATAAATTCTAACACATTTAGCGATAATAAACTGGTCCCGAAGCGACATTTAACGCAATAAAAAAGTGTTTTACATAATTACGGCCATGTGTCCCTAGCGTCACAAAGTCGGATGCCTCGACCCTCGCAACGTTTGTCTCTCATTCCTAAAATTACACAGTTAAATACACAGTTCGAGCTTTTGTATTCACACCGCAAATTCGTGCGCTGCCACCTTCTACTGCCTCTTGTGTCGTGTTCTTAATTAACTGTGGTAGAGGTTTAAGAACACGACATCCTACCTGTTAGTTACTATATTTTTGTACCGACCAATTTACGGAAACGAAATTACAAGGAAGGAAGGCATTTGGCATCTGAGTCATGAAGTTATGCCGCCTTCGTCCACTATTCATATTATAGAATTTGAACCAGAACTTTTTCATACCCCAAGAATTCCAGGTAATTATTTCTGGTTTTGTTCCAGTCTTTTGTAATCGTTCTTTTCCTAAGTGTGGAATAGGGTAAAATGAAAATTGAATTACGCATTTCCCTATTACAGTTCCCCTAAAAGGTTTCCAGACATGTCCGCCAGACGAAACTGATTTGCGAACCTTGCGAATAGTTTAGTTTTCAAAGCCACTTAAAGAATTTAACCATAAAAAGGCTTCAGTATTCTTTCCTTGTCACTGTGTGCTAATTAATCAACAAATTATCAAGTACTTGGCAAATACGGGTCGTCGCAGCGTAGGTAAGCCTCCCACAAGGTGGATCGATGATAAATGTTGCGGGAGTCAACTGGATGAGAGCGGGGGACTTTGTGGCGACCGATGGGGTCTAGAGTCGTCCACTGCTGGACGTATCTAGGCTGAAAGAAGAAGGCAAGTAATTCGCCTAATATTTTTTTATTATCTCAGTTAAATCTCAAATGATTACGAATTTAGGGACTGCTATATCACTATAAATCACATCATCGAAATCTGATACTAGTGATCGCTTTTCCTATCCGCATTCTTGCCCGTCAAATCTTTAAAAATATAAAATTTAAACATTCGTCTAGAATTGCCGTCTATTCCCATAGCGACTTGCAGCGTGCCTTCGAAGAATTAAGATCAAGGTTACAACATTCGTTAATCTGGAGAGCATTGACGATATTGTTTTTTAATAATTATAATATTATTGTCCGTGTTATTATTTGTTATATTATTAAGTTTAATATAAACTTTTTAAGAATTCAAAAGTCCATTTTATTATGGTACACCTTTATATACATTACTTTGTATAGTTTAGACAAACATCCGTATTAATGGTACTGTCGTAGTTTGGAGATGTCCTTTGAGAGATCCATGTCTCGTTTCGTGAGCGTATTGTGTTCTCTTAAAGCAATCCATCCCTTTGTTATACAATCGTATTCCACAATTGAATACAATTATTCTATACATTATTTGTACTAAGCATCTTATAGTATTTATTTGTAATCTAGACAAGAAAGAAATCGCAGACACGACACATAGAAAAGTCTAAAACATTATCAAGTTATACACAGAATTAAAAATTTAAAAACAATAAGAGAAATGTACTTGAAAATTCAGAAGCAAGTCATCGCACAACCTAAGCTTGTTTATTGAGAAGTGTGAATGATTAAAAAAAAGAATTTTTAAAGCTACTTCGATTGTTTAAGAACTCTCGACAGCTGAAACAAGCCACTTGATTGAAATGACACGTCTTCAACAGGACTTGTGATTTCAGGTGGACGAAATTTCATTAGAACTTGTATACTAACTCATTGTACTTGCATTCTCACATTTTGTTACAAGTCATTCTGACTTTACAATGATTTCTTACATTTACTCTAATACTACACATTGAAATTTAAACAAATTTGGCGGATTTATTTAAGTTTATTTAATTTAATCGGACCATTTACTGGTAACAAATATATTACATAAATGCGATTAAATCCGACAAATTAGTTTAATTTCAACGTTCTATCATTGTTTGTTTGCATCGGTTGCATTGTTTATAATATGTGTGCTGTTTAAAAAGATTTCAAAGCTTGAGTAGCAATAAGCCCGACATATTATATAAGCCCGACATATTTCTCGTAAAACGGAGAGCCGATAGTACCGAAGTCCTGGAATGCCAGCTACATATAAGTCGATGCAGTGTAGGTAGGCCTCTCACAAGATGGACCGACGATCTGGTAAAGATTGTGGAAGTCTACTGGGTGAGATCGATCATTGACAGAAAAAAAAGAAGAAAATATATTCTGTTTTTTTTTAAGACACCAGTCTTTAAAAAAAAACAGACCAGTCGGAACCGATAGCATGTGCTAGGTACATGACTAACAGTCTCCGTCAGGGGAGTGCGATGTCCTCACTCAATACAGACATGAGGTAATTTTTACTT
>JWHW01031508.1:7994-22725 GCA_000931545.1 Papilio glaucus | reverse complement strand
GTATCTTCGCAATTCTATACGAGTTTCAAATCCCTTCCACAACTGAAGTTAGGAAATATTGAATTAAAAATGGTATTGAGAGTTGTGAATATTAATGACGGGTGTTTCTATATAGATAATTTTAAATATAATTTATGTATTTGTAACTGACATATATAAATAAATCTTAATAATAAGTATTGTTTCATTTATACCCTCTCTAAAATAAGGTTGGATTACCAATGTATTCAACAGTGTCAATCCAAACTAAGTCGAAACTATTATTAACAGTCATACGTTTTAGACACATTTTTTAAAGCATCTTATTTTGAAATTGATAGGTTATTTAAGATTGTTTATTGTTTGAAATCAATTCTTAAAATTGCGGTTGCCACATCTGAATCGTATAAAACTCCAAACAAAGTATGGATTGAAAACTTTCGACCCTCTCATTTATCTTATAATATAAAGCGAGAAATTCTTGTACATAGGTATATATCAGTTATCTCCGAACAGTTCCAAGGGTTGGATCGATTTTTGTATGAGGATACAGTTTTTATGGTTAAATTTATGTATATGACATCACGCGACTACTAAATACCTATTCCGAAAAACATAATCTTGCAAAGGCCGATATAAGGAGCACCCCTAACCGACGAGTATGTATGCGTAGATGTATGAATGTAGAAGAAGCGAGAGAGGTGTGCCAGGATCACGCCAAATGGAAATCCATGATCTCTGCCTACCCCTCTAGATTACGGGCGTGAGCGCATATTTATTTATTTATAATCTTACAAATACATTTCGTTTATACTGAAAACTCGGGATATTTATCTTGAGCCTGTAAATATTTTAATAGTCTATATTATTATTACGCGGTGGTGAAAGTTTATTATTATTATTTTATTTTATTATATCCAGGATATACCTTTTTATTTCATACCTCTTTGATTTAGTAAAACATTTCCAGTGTAAATGTGTCATAAATATAATTCACCGCACTGTATGAAGCGCATTGCATTGTACCGAGGTTTTTATAAATAAAATATGCGCTCACGCCCGTAACCCAGAGGGGTAGGCAGAGATCATGGATTTCCATTTGGCGCGATCCTGGCACACCTCTCTCGCTTCTTCTACATTCATACATCTACGCATACATGCTCGTCGGTTATGGGTAAAATTAAATTTTTAGAACTTATATCGTTAAATTTTTAGAACTTATATCGATCAGATTAGTGGATTACTAAAAAAGGCCGATATAAGGAGCACCCATAACCGAGGTTTTTAAAAACAAACAAAAACATTTCATACTATAAAAATGGCTAAAACAGTAAAAAGACTGCGTTCAGCCATAGAATTATTTTTTAACCTAGTTACTTAAGTTTAAAAATATTTTGGATAATGATTATATTTAAAAAAAAGCAAAAACTAAACAAAAAAAAGGAAACAAAACTTGATGAAACTAAAAAGAGAACAAAAGAAAGAAGAAAGATAAAAATGCCAGTGTTTATTACGTTGTTTTTTTAATAATGCTTAAGACAGTTCTTTATAATTAATTGCGCATTCAATTGGTTGTTAAATTCCGACTTGACTTTTATCTTTGCTTGGGAATTCTCCCCTATATAAAAGCTATAAAGCTAAATAATTTTCTTTTGCATAAGAAAATCATTTTAGGTAACTTAACTTTATCATTTATCCGTTATCCTAAACGAGCGACAAACGCAGCAATGCTATACGACGCGACAATATCAAGTCGCTGTACATCTATGTGGCCTACGACGCCGCTAGAGTCTGTCACACATTATGTATCGGTCGCATTATGTCGCATACTATAGCGTTACGTCGCATCTTATCGCTTTCTTCGCTTAGGACAACGAGTTACTCGCTGTCTTAGCCGCTGAAGTGAACGACAAATGCGGTAATGCGACTCGAGTATATCTAGTAGTCGTAATATCTGTGGCGTACGTTGTCGCCAAAATCAGTCGCGCGTTAAGTTTTAGTCGCATCATATCGTATAATCGTGCTGCGTCGCTTCGCGTTACCTCGCTCATCTAGAACAATGAGTTACGGCATTCGACGGCTAGTTCCATTAAGGCAATAATGATGGGGAAAATAAATGATGCAATTGATTCTTTCCTCCCGCTGCTAATTTACAAAAATCTACCTACTCAATGAAAAGACGGTCAGGCCTGATTTTACGTAACCTTTGGCAAAACTTTAAAATTATTTAAATATTTATGAAATCCTCCATTCCCAGGTATTCTATCAAACAACCAAAATCCTCAACGCTCTGGCCCGTTATAAATAATTCAATGGCTGTAAGTGAACTCGATTAACCAAAGTAACTGGCACGCTGCCAAACCTCTACCAAATTCCTGTTTTCAAGCGTGTTAAAACATTTATCTTCAATAAACTTTCAATATAATCACATTCACTTTTTCACCAATATTAAATTTAAAAACGAATATAAGCTATACCTGTTTTACATAGAGATAGCAAGGCCGAGATAAATAGTGGTCGTTGCTAAGCAAGACATAAAAGTATTACTTCTGAAAGTACGACTTTGACTTGTCTTATCAAAGTACTTGTTACCAACTAAAATAAATGTTAGCGCGAGCTCAAAGTTCAACTCTTCTATAGGGATTCGGAAGCGTTCACAATTAGTCGGATTATTTTCATTTCATTAATAGGTGAATTCGCCTAATTTTCAACGACAACTGACAACAATTGCATGTGGAGATCGCCCCTCGACAGCGTGTCAACTACTGACTTTGACATGTCGCCTGCAGATATAACCCCTCCGAATTGATAATGCGCTGGGACCTTTTACGACGCATAAGAACGTCACGCTTAGAACGTCGTTAAGCATTTGCAGTGGCTTGGTAACGTCTATATATCTCGGCCTTAGACTTTTCCGAAATCTTAAGGTCTCGACAAATAAGAAACAAAGATCAGAAAATGCCCTCCAACAACTGAATTGTTAAAATAATATATAAGTGAAAAAACAATAAACCTGACCATTAGATCGCCAGGTACTATAAAAATTTCAGAGGTTACCAGAAAAGTGGATTGGCATCATATAATTAATAATTTTCTTTGTAAGAAAATAAGGAGTCGATTTAAAAGTTCAAATCTATTATAAAAGTATCATATCTTTTATTTCTGACTTATTGAATTTTGGATGAGTCGCTTTGAAACGCAATCGTTCCATTTTCATCGGCGAATAATCTAGATGCATATAGAGATTATATACTTCATCCGATTGCGGAATACTGATCATGACTCGGTTGCAGGTGTATAGGAGATGTTATCCACACCCTAATAAACATAAATGCGACGCTTAGAACCGTTTTGCATATACAAATGTATTCAGGAAACATGTCATCCGAGCTTCGGAAGGGATTAAGTGCCATTTATATTTTTTTTAATCGGAGAATAGCTGTACCATATTTATAATTAACTATATTAATATTAGCTAGCTGTTCCCGCGACTTCGTATCCAATAAAAATATGTTTTCATCGCGCAAAATTAATAAAAAATTTGTTTTTGTTGCTACGAGCCATGATTTTATGCACAATTCCGTTGGTTATTTACTTGATTCTGATGAACCTTGGTTCTTTTGTGCAAATTAGTCTTAGTTTTTTCTTATAACATCAGGTATTAATCAGTAAAAGTTTTATCAAAATCCAGACATTTTAAAATTTGGTCTTTATCCCTATACCTGCCCTGTTCCTTTAACTTAATTATGCGATCGGTGCATCCGGTTTTCGTCATTCAAGTCGATCATGCCCTTTAATCATGTCACCATTTTACGCCATGCGAATAAAGACTGGGGGCCATATATGAGCCGGTTTGAATTTTACAGTAGGAAAAAATTCCGAAGTAAAAACTAAATAAACAACATAAAATAGCAAACGAATAGTTGTTTATTTAAAATGCGACTTCCGAAACAACATTGTTGTTTTGTTCTTTTTACAAAAGCTACATCCGTGCAGCTGCTGAGTTCCAACGCTACCAAACAGCTGTGTTTTTTCTACTCACACGAGACAACAAGCATTTCTTTTAAAATATTTATCATTTGGTTCACATTTTCTCCTGAAAATTATCGAAATCGAGTTTATTTTTCTCTTCAATTCAGATAACCGCAGTGCGCTTTTGAATTAATCATTTAAAGGGAACAGATCCAAAATATTAAAGTATAATATCTTTCGATTGTTTTAAACGTGTTAAAAATATGAAGGAATAAAGAATAAGACAAATATATGTCGCAGAAGAGAGTGGCAATGATGATAGGGAACGTTCCAGACGAACACAACATAGTAGTAGGTACCAGATTCTATATATTTTAATGTATGAAAGTGAGAGATGAGTTTAGCAGGAACAGCATAGTAGAGTAAATTCCGTTGATATGCGATCGTTAAGAAGTATGTTAGGTTTAACTTTAAATGATAGGATTAAAAATAGCGTTATAAGGGAAAAGTCTGGCTTAAAAGTTAGTGTTGCGGCTAAAAGTATGTATGCTTCGGTGGTTCGGGCATGTTGTAGGAATGAATAAAGAGAGAATAACTAAACAAATTTATGTTGCAAAAGTGAGTGGCCGTGTTGGTAGGGGATGCCCTAGAACTTATTTCGATCAGATAAGTGACTTACTAAATAGGACGATACAAGGAGTACTAAGTTCGAGTAAGTAAGATGCGAGGGAGGTGAGCAAGGATCGCGACAGTTGGAAAACCATGATCTCTGCTTTACCCCTCTGGGTAACAGATGTGAACGCAAATTATTAGTATTACTTATTGAGTTTATTTATTATTATAAACTTACAATGCAAAATATGTTACATCTCATCACAATGTCAACCAGATTGATGACATTCAAAGACAGGAGACATTAAAAGTCCTCGTCGGGTAACGAGCACTTCATTGATTATTAACTTGTGAATGTTGAAGAAGCGAGAGTGGTCTGTCTGGTTTATTCTCGTAAGTGCGAATTTATTATTTACTAGCGACCTGCCCCGGCTTCGCATGTAGTTTCTCCATACAAACTTTCATCCGCTACTTTAGGGGGTGAAATTAGAAAAATCCTTCTCAATGTTCGCCTATGTAATACCAGTTATATCTGCGTGGAATTTCAAATCGCTAGGCCTAGTGGTTTGAGCTGTGCGTTGATATATCACTCAGTGAGTGTCTTTTCTATATATGGATTTTATCTGTTGAGAACGACTAGAGTTTAAAAGTTATTCATTATCCCCTGAGCTTATCCCACCAACACATTCCTGTATTTTCCTTATTTATTATATTTCCCTTCTCCTCAAACTTTCGTCTTTTCGAAGTCATTGTTGAGAACATACAATGCTACGACTTAACTCTAACTTTTCATTGTCGTTGTTAACGAGTATTTACTACGATCGTTACTCTTAACTTTCTCAACATTACGGTTCAACCCTTTCTTTATCTTCATCAAAGTGTCGAAAGCTTGTCGACTTTTGTTTGGCAGTCATCATTTATATGCAATTTATATTTATAATTCTCGTAATCATTTAAAAATTATATGGGTCCTGTGATGGTAATGATTATTATTTGTGCAAGTGACGCTGCAATAATAGAATCACCAGCCGCATTAGGTATAATGTTCTCCGCAGCTCGGCACCGCGTGAATTTGGACTATACATTACTGGAATCCCAAAACAAAGCCCCAAACGATGTATATAATTTTAGTATAAGATATTTCGTAACAAATTTATACCCTCATCTGTCCTTTAATAACCTATATCAAATAACAGGTGAGTCAAATAGTACTCGAGTCTAACATTTTTAACATAAACACGATCTAGAGCTCGTGCTCTAGAATCGTCAACGGCAAGTTACGAAAGGATACAGGGCTAACTTGATTCAGTTTTTAAGATTGTTGGCCCCTTATTGTAATTTATCAATGTACATATTATCTAGATGTTGATTAAATAACAGATGAGGGTATAAAATTACTATGGCGTATCTTGGACTATTTGATTTATTACATTTTTTTTTCAAAAGAAGGGAAACGGAAATAAAACAGACGAGACTACAATGTACATTCGACTTTTATTTCCCGAATGGCTCAAAGCATAAAAAACGTAACTTTAACTAGCAAAATAGAACGAATCGTGTTCCGCCGTGTCAAATTGATCCCTTTGGGCGACGGCAAACCGAATGATACAGCTGGGAATGTTCCATTACCGATGAATATTAACTACACTAAATAAACGCCGGTGTTTCCTATACGCCCGAGTATTTATTATAGCATGGAACGATGTGGCAAGGAACTCAAATGTTTTCAAAGATTTTTGATAGTAAACTATGTTATATGGGTATATTAAGATTATTAAAGAAAAATGAAGCCGAGAGATCTTTCAGGCGTCAACCTACCTAGCAAGACTTCACGGTATTTGGACGAATATTACGATTTTTTCTAAGAAAAAAATATTTCTTAACAACCTAAAAATGATGTTAACAATTTTGTGAACCTAAAAAGTTTTCACTTCTGATGTGGTGTCCTACAACTGGCAGTTTTTTAATCATAGTTTTTATCACCAATAATGATTGAACAATAAAAAAAAATAATTCTGCCAATCAAAATAAATCGATACACGAACACTGGAATGCGTGACGGTCATGGTCAATGTTATTTCACCATCTTAATAGTGACCAACATGCCTAAAGAAATTTTCACTTAAAAAACACGATTTTGATTATAAGTCTTCTTATTTTATATCATATTTTAAGTACTTACTGTCTCCGTTGTACATGTTATATCCGAACAATAGTATAATAGAAACACATTAACTTTAATCACATTAAACATCTGTAAAGTCGGTAAGAGTTCAAGCATAACGTGTAACAGATGGCTATTGTGCCATAGTACGGCCACACGCAGCAGGCGCTCCATACTTACAGCTCCACGGGAGGAAATAGCTATACGGATTCTCTGTCGTTATTCCAGTTACTGTGCGGCTTCCCGCTGTAAGATATATGTTCAACGGACTCGTAAAGTAAATAATATAAAAAACCATTATATATTATTTTCCTCCTTTCATCGTTAATTTCAGTCACGCATAAATTATTATATCTTCTGTTTTTAAAAGCGTAGCTTGATATTGTAGCATATATTGAAACAATTTTTTTGCATCTATTGGCATAGCTAAGTAATTAAGTTTTCTATTTAAATTAAAAGTACAGTAAACCATGTGATGATATGGCGCTGGTCCCACTAAGAATTAAATAAAAATAAATAATTAATTTCAATCATACAAAACTGTTAACTTAAGCGTTACTCAGTTCTAACTTAACTGACTTATACGGAGCTCGTGTAAATAAGTTTTGCACTGGAATTCCCCGGTACTATTAAATTATCTCTCGTTACTTTTACGCGCATAACGACGCGACTTAACTCAAAATGAAATGAGTTAAACTAACTTCGACATTAAGATTTGACTATCAATCTTGATTAGTATTACGTAGCTCGAAATACCTGTACTCATTACCCTGAGAGAGATTCTGGGCATAATTTTTAGCTTTGAAATCTGCGTTATTGGGACAATAACAGCACTGATGAAGACGTGAAGATCAACTTCAAAAGAAGATAGTGCCCAAAGGAGCAAAAGGCAGATCTTGGTGTCAGTCTCAAGTATTATCTCATCGCTCTAACAAGTACCCGGTAGGTAGCGCTGCCATCGTTCCAGATTAAAGAAACAACGTAAAATAAAACCCGCTATAGGTAAGTCTACATCGAATCAATCCACATCGAATTTTATTTTACAGCCTATTTGTATCTGGTTTTGTAAAATTGTCCCTGGGAAAATTATGTCTATTTAAGTCAGATGTCTTAATTTGTTTAATTGTCGAATGGAATAGAGGCGCACTATCTCCGCTACAGCTCTTTCTTGTTGTGTACAACAAAGGATAATTTACTCGTATAATTAAGTATAGCACCCTCTTACGCAGGACTCATACAACTTAGAAAATTATTTCAATGATTCACTGTCTCGCATCGCATTGCTCGCTCGCTATCATGATCTTCTCGTTCATTATTTTTAATCGACTCTTACGAGCCTTAGGTTAAATATCTTATCGTCGTAGTGGTCGTCGTTTTAGCCGAATTTCGTCTACTGCTGGGCTTAGGCCATCCTCATTGATCGCCACAGATATCGGTCTCCAGCCGCCCTCATCCAGTAGGCTCCCGCTACTTTGGCCTCCTACGAAATGGACTGATGAGTGATGAGTGTCCGGCCGATTGCCATAAGTTTGCAATTGTTCGTGCAATGTCAATTACCTGGGTTCTACGGCAGATTACATTATTTTGCAACTGATCAGTGAGACATGGGCATTGCCTCTCTCTTGCCCTTTGAGTTACCTTGAGTCGTATTATAAAGGATTTTGCGCGTTGTAAAGGGAATTTTTACAATTTGATATCCACTGCTCTTGAAGCTTGACACCTAATCCGATAACATGACGTAGACTATTCAATGTTCACTGTACATTATGTGAAAATACCTGTTTCGATTCAATCGAATCATTGTTTACATTGTATCATTATCGCTTTCCATTATCAACATCCAGTGCTACAATGTTCGAAAAGCACGAGTTTATTCTGTTGTTCATTTACTTTAGGAACATAAATATGATAGAAACGTTTTCATCGAACAAATGAAACATAAATCTCATTGAACAGGTAAAAAATAAGTGTTTAGATCACACATTTGTGTTTATCACATTGGTAAAATACGAAGTAGACTGTTTATATATTGTGTAGTGTATAGTGTATCCAACAGGTCTACAAAAATGCCATGAGATAAATAAAAATAATTAGAAAATATTCAGCGTTGTATTTGTAAAGAAACATAGCAATGGTGGTCATGCTCGACAAAGTTAAACATATTTGTTAGGTATTAGTCCTCATCAATCTAAAGCATTGATCATACTAAAATGAAATTGGGCACGTCTACCACAATACCATAAGCTATGAACGTAATACATTTGGTTATTAGCGGATGGCCAGTCTCGTTTTTATATATCCAATTACCTTAAAAGAATCTGCTTGAGAATAACTACAGCCATTTATAAATTACCATGAAAAGCAGACTTGTCCATTTTTACCATCTTTTTGTGACAAACTTTGACAGTTAACAAAATCGTCGTTATATCTATCCTAATAACGATTATAACGTTGATGAATTTAACGACATCAACCGGCGTAATGCCTCTCCTCCTAATTTCCATTAATGTAAAAAATTTACTTCGATGCTGAATGTAATTAATGTCATTCCGCTAGAATGCTTCAATTTCTGCAAACTCCTAAAAGTCTTTTTATTCATACCTAGTAATAAAAATATAGACCTAATGACTACAGACTTACATCGAACTAGTGGCCATACTGCAATAGAACAATAAAAAAATTGACCTCATTCTCATAATAGATACAAATTTAAAATTGGAGTCAAGTATCCAAGAAACTAATAAACAGTCCCTACTTAATATTATAAATGCGAAAGTACTGCCTTTCTATTACGCCTAAACTACTAAACCGATTTAAATAAAATTTGGTACAGAGATAGTCTAGATCCTGAGAAAGGCTGGACTAAATAGGCTCTGCTGACATCAAGTGACCGCTACTACTCGTGCAATAGATGCACGAGTGAGGGTGCTCACTTAGGTGTGGGATGCTCACTTAAAAGTATAAAAATTAACAGAAAAATATAAATATTCCATACCCATATTCTATAAGGTGATACTTTCAAAGTCTTTGAGCTTGAACTCGGCCTGTTAGAGCAGACTGTATGACTGTTCTAGTCCGCACAAATGTTTACGCAACATTACAAAGTTATTAATATTTGCTTATAAGCTTCCGTAAAAATATACGAAGTTCGGTGAAAGATTTTAAAATTAAAGCAACTTCGTAGGGTACTTGTAAAAGATACTTTAAGTATGTTTTGATGAGGCGGTGTCCCTGAGGTAGAAACTAAACTTACTTTGACGTCCTTTGAGAAGTTTTATTCGAAATTCAGTTCTCTTTGAGAGTGGAAAGTTCAGGGGCTACGTCTTTAATAAATTAGCTAAAATATTGAAAGTTCTTCTGATATTGATTCTTGCTGGCCTTCCTAATTTAAAATATAAATTACAGAATTATATAACACGATTTATAGGATGCAAACGAGCGACGGGTCAATTGCAGGTAATGTCATGTGATCACCGCCGCCCATGAACACCCGTAACGCCAGAGGAACAGCAAATCCATTGTGAGCTTTTAAGGAGTAGGCTCTTTTATTGAGTGACTATAAGTCGTATTGCTTTGGAAACACCGCAAGAGTCAGATCATTGCGTAAGGTAGTAAACAAGGCAAGCAACTTTTCCTTTCGATGTCCCATTTTTAATTTCCTGTGCATATTTATCATCACCCCATTGGCATGTATGTAAGGTAAGATAGTTTGAGTTTATTGTTATGTTTATGATTTTGTATTATTTAGTACACTTATACGGACTAAATTAGTAACATACTAAATAATGCCATATTATGAGTACCCGTAATCCATGAGCATCTATGCAAAGGTATAAAGAAGGAAGGAGAAGTGAGAGAGGTGTGCCAGAATTATGCTAAATGGATATCAAAGACATTTAAACCGTAATGACGTGAAAAAAATAATGTAATCTATGCACCAGCTTAATAAACAAAAAAAATATTTGGTGAAACGTTTTCGAAGAATTGTTCTTCATTATTTCTCGTTCATTGAAATTAGCGTAACATCGGAGTTAAACTTTTGTAAGTTATTGGTTTAATAAGTTTATTATTTTTTTTTTATTTTTTTATGGAACAAGGTGGCAAACGAGCAAGCGGATCACCTGGTATTAAGTGAGTGCCATTTACATTCACACATTCTGAAGAACGATATCTGAGCTATATAAATAGCTGAAAAATTACTACGCAATGAGCAAAACAATACTGACTACAGTTACTTAGGACGGGTTAATTTAATGCGGAAAAACCTTCTTTCTTCAAATTGGTCTGTAGCTCCGTTCGCTTTGTGGTTAGGTATAGTTGAAACGATCTAAGCAATTTATTATAGTCTATTAGTTTTTTTCGTAAAGTTATTCTTATAAAAATACATTTGGGAATACGTACGAAGATATAAACGTTCATTATTTGTTTCGATATTCGTTAAAAAATTTATAACCAACATATTTTATATAATTTTATTTTATAACAAATAAATCAATAATAAAGAAACAAACACTGATAGTGGGTAAACATTACCAATTTCTATTTAGCACATCTCCCATCGACACTTCTAAGCGTGCATGTTTGTCAGTAACGGTTAATAAAGCGTTACTTTAGTATGTCACCAATCTGGTCAATACAGGTTCGTCCAAGACCCTTATTGATATTGCACTCACTTTCACAAATTATCATTATCTACAATCATTAACGTCCCTGAACCTCAAGCATAACCTTTCACTAGTAAGTAGCCCTTGCTGAAGTAAACAATATTTTACTGGTTTCTATTCCTTATATTAGGTATACTCAACAGTTAAACAAAATTTACCCGTAAATTAACTCCAACTACGAGAAGCGAAATCAATGTGCCAAAGATTGTACAATGTTATCGATAGATAGTTTCTTTACGAACTACTTTGAAAGTTTGACTACCATCGGATGTTGAGGTTTTGTTGGAGTGACGCAAACAAGGCAATAAACTTTGGAAAGTAGCCACCTTGTTTTGTTATATCCATTTGGTATGAAGGAATCAACTTATTAACTCTTTAATATTTTATTTTGCGTCTTTCTGGTTGGACTGTTAACTATAATCGAAATACTGTTTATGTGTTCAAGTATTTTAATTTAAACGCCTTTAAGTCAAAATGAAAAAATGGTTTTAACTGCAATAAGGTTTGGATAGTTTAATCAACTATCGATAGAGATACTGCTAAGTTTTCGACATAATTCGAATAACATTTGTCTCTTAATGATAAAATGACGAACACTTATATGTTTACAATACTTATTTGTACTATAATTATACTTATTTTTGTATGTCTTTCTTATATGTTAATTAATTTAAGGTTTTAAATTGGAAAATAATTTTTGTACACCTTTATCCTTACTAAGTTGATTGCGACAGTGATAAATCCCGCAATAACAACATCTGTTGCACGTATTGGTTGGATCAACCGGTGAAATACCACGACCTCACAGAAGACAAGGGTGTAGTAGTATTCTGCGTTTAGTCCGATAGCGGTCTAATATCAGATGTACAGCTTGCTCGTTTGCCACCATGTGTAATCAAAAAATTGACAATAATAACAACGATTCGTGGCGAGGTCATCCCAAATGGACATCCGTATCCTCTTCAAAACCCTGTGACTTAGAGGTATGTGTGCTTACTTATTTTTTTAATTTAATTATTAGCATTAGATCTATTTTTATTTCGAACATACAAGTTGTATCTATTTTATGTTTTTTTAGAAAATTTCTCATATTCATTTTGTGTATTACTGAAAAAATGTGTCCGTGAAAAGATTTCGCAATATCTTGTACGCTTAATAAACTCGTTTGTCATCTAAACACGATCGTTATTCAAGTTTCAGATGTCAACAACATCGGGACAGTGACAAATATGTTATTGTATAAGTTGAGCTTTTTAATATTGGGCGACCTTTGAGTTACGTAACTTAACAGCTTGTGCTGTTTTGCAACTTATTATATTTTATTTACTTACGAACTTAACATTGTGCTTGACCACTTAACAATCAGCATTTATGGACAGAGGAGGGGATAAACGGGAAAAAGGATATTGCCTTTTCCCATTCCCATTAATTCCGTATTAGGAAAGGATGGGAACGGGAGAAGACTGAAATTGGGCCACCTGCACCTATCAGGCAAAACGGAGAATCGCAGGCATCTGCAACGAGCTAATGAATTTGTAGGTGGTGGTCACTTAATACCAGGTGAACTGCTTGCTCGTTTGCCACCTTCTTTTAAAAAAGAATAAAATTATTCTTAATTCTTAAAATCTTAATATAACATTTATTGTTTGAAAATATACTCGGTGCAATGACACACATGTAAATATTATTTTCACAAAATATTTTATTTTACAACTCTTAGTACGGTGATAGCTGTTGCCATTTAAACTTTCGCAGCATCACAAAGTTTACTCCACGCAATGTGGGAATGCCACTACTCTCAATAAAGTAACTTTTAATTAAAACTTTCTGCACTACAAGAGCGTCATTGTTTTATTAGTACAGACTTGTTTCTGTCATTCGAAATTAAGCGTCATTTATAATTTCTAGGGCGTGTTTGTATTCTAGATTTAGTCCTTATTATTTCGTAATTTCATAAACCTTATTATTTTATTCGAACCGTCTGCGACTGAGCTCTTACAGATCGTCTTTGATCGGACCTTGCGAAGAGACTCTAGTCCTTTTCCATTTCCTAGAGTATAATTATATTATTCCATATCCATGGGTATTCCGAAGAACTGTTAACTATACGTCCTGTTAGCGCTGTTAATATTTACAGACCTCTAATTAAGCATAACCTTTATTTAAAAAAATAAATAAAACACAGTCATAAGGACAGCCGACAGAGGTGAGGACATCCGACAGGTTCGACAATAGTTTAATAATAAATAATCAACAAAAACCCTTGTATCTCAACCATAAAATTCAAAATTAAATAAAAAAAAAATAAATGAAAAATCTCGACGAACCTGTTCAAACAACCTCCGATCACCTCTCCCGATCACACTTTTCGTAACGCTCTCGTCGTGCATTCACCAGCTTACTCCCCAAGTCAAGCGTACCTAAGTAAGTTTTTTATTCAAAAAAAGTTGTTCATCACGGGACGCCCGGCTGATGTTGAAACATGACAGTGAAAGGATTACTAATAAATAAAATTAAGTTCGAAATACATACTACTAAAATAGAGTAAAACAGATTATAGTTTCGTTATTAAAATCAATATATTTTACTAACAATTTTAATTAAAATAATTAACACAAGGAAGTCGGTGAAGTTGAACGTCACGCCGTTTGGCATCCTGCTCGACTGTACTATCAAAGCGCGTCACTAGATAATTCACATCAAATCTGACTTCATTTGTATCCAAACATTCGAAAATTTGTTAGTAAATTGACTTGACATTTTACCGCATCTGACGAGTATGCGCAAATGTATGAATGTAGGAAAAACGAGAAAGGTGCATCAGGACTGTCTATTGACTAACTACCCCTTTGGATTACGGGCCTGAGTCAAGGTAGCTTTAGTTAATTGCACTAAGCTATTCAGTGCAAATTTACCCAGCGCATATTCTTGAAACACTTCCATTCACTTTATGTCTAGGTATAACATTTCTGTTGAGCGACAAAGCCGGTTCTCCTTACGGCATAGGAACTCTGAGCGCAATGGAATTCTATTGCATACTTAGAATTCCAATGAGAAAAGTTTTAAAAGGCCTCACCTCTCACAGCTTCTCTTCACTTAACTTGATAAAAATTTCTACAGAAAGTAATTGAATAGAATAAAAAAGGTTAACCGTTAAATACTCGAGCGCATAAATACTTTTCAGTATAATCGAAAGTTACTAAGTGTAGTCGTTAGATTGTAAGTCGTAACTTAGCTACTAATCTAACTTTTCAATCTGCCTTTATACCAACTTGAAGTTCTAAATTTTCAATCACTGTAAGATAAAAAAATATATTGAAACTTTATTAACAAAATAAAT
>JWHW01031503.1:0-11357 GCA_000931545.1 Papilio glaucus | reverse complement strand
GTGTTCTCGCCGCTCGTTTGCCCCCTTCTCATATAAAAAAAAAAAAAACTAAGATACCTAAACTCACTAGTCTATTTAGCTCATCGGTAACTTTACTTTTTAGTGCAAAAGGTACAACGCGTTGCTTGAAAAATTTAGGTTTGGCGTTTTCGTTTAACACTAAATTTACCTCGAATTTGTTAAAATTTCCTAGGTCATTTTTCTAAAGGTCAGGAAACTCGTTGAGCAACCGTTGCACTTCGCCGTAGCCCTCATCATTCGTTGTAATATTATTGTTTTGTGTCGAAAAAAAAACGTTAAATTTGCTCATGAAATCCCGCCCTAACAAAGGCGGACCCCCGTTTTTAACAACAAAAAATTTAATGTCATGCGATGTGTTTCCATATGTGACATTTGTGACAAAATAACCTACCGGACTTATTTTATGACCGTTATACAAACACATTGTTAATTCGCTCTTATTAAGAGGTATATTAGGAAAAAAAATTGTATACGTTGTCTCAGAAATGACGCTCCTACCTGATCCTGTATCGAGTTCCATTTTCAACTTATGATTATTTATTTCAACCTCTAATTCTAACGGATCATTAGTAACATACCTGAGGTTAAACAGGTCACAGTCCGCGCACTCTAGTTGACTCTGCGAATCACTGTCCAGATTATATAACCTTGACCTTTTTTTCAATGCACATTTTTTCAAATGACCTTTCTTTCCACACATTTGACACGTATAGTTTTTAAAACGGCACTTAATCGATGTATGATTTTTTAAACCACAAACTGAGCAAGCACTTAGATCCTGCTGCGGGCGTGGTGATGACGCGGTGCTCTTACGCCGCCCACTGTCGCTGACCTTGAATACGGGCTCCTGCTTTGACCAAAGACTCGTGTCTGCCGTGGTTGCGCGCGCCTGACGCGCACACGCAGTCTGCTGGGCAATCTCCAGAGCCTTCGCGAACGTCAGTGTTTTAATCTCCTGTTCACACAGACGATCGCGTTCAGGGCCCGCTGGAAATCCTAGTACGAATCGGTCACGCAATAAAGTTTCCAGCTCCACGCCGAACTCGCAGTACGCAGCCAGTCCCCTCAGCCTTGCTACCCACTCCTCCGCACTGTCGCCATCTCCTTTGTTCGCTTCGTAGAATTTTGACCTATTGGCGAATGATGACCTCTTCGGCGTAAAGTGAGCGTCGAGTACGTCAACCAGCTCGCCGAACCTCACCTCTTCAATATTTCGCGGGTACAGTAAGTTGCGCAGCAGACGGTAGGATTCATCCGAAAGATGCGTTAATAATACTGCGTTTTCATTTCCCACGAATGCTGCACCGTTAATCTTCAGAAACATTTTTAGTCGACTTCTAAATATTTGCCATTCTTGGCTTTTATAGTCGAAAACTCCTAAATTCCCAATGTGTGAAGACATTTTTTTTTCGTTAAAAAAAAAAAAACTACTGAAGGTACGTAAAAATCCTCGTCGCCAATTGTTATGTAGGTGCGCGAGGTGAGTAATTAAAACACGTAGACTCGTTGACAGCTGGTTTATTACTGACTTATGCGACGCGCCCGCGCAGTGGACAAGCAAACATCTACGTCAAAGAGTTCGTCTATTTGGGGTGTATGTTTAGTAGAGATGGTAAGCATGTTAAAGATTTTGAACGACGAGTGAATGCAGGAAATAACATGAATGGGACTACAGGTACAGTAGTGAGGAGTCAGAATGTGTCTATGAAGGCTCGTCGGGCAATACACAATGCTGTACTAGTCCCTACTTTAATGAATGGAAGTGAGAGCTGCGTTTGGCAGGAAAAGCATGCCAGTAGAGTTAATGCCGTTGAGTTGCGATCTTTAAGAAGTATGTTAGGAGTGACTTTGAATGATAGGGTTAAAAATAGCGTTGTAAGGGAAAAGTGTGGCTTAAAAGTGGATGTTGTAACTAGAATTGAGAAAGGTATGCTTCGGTGGTTCAGGCAAGTTGAGAGGATGAATGAAGAGAGAATAACGAAACAAATTTATGTTGCCAAAGTGGGTGGCAGTGTTGGTAGGGGACGCCCTAGGAGAACTTATATCGATCAGATTAGTGGCTTACGAAAAAAGGGCGCTATAAGGAGTACCCATAACCGACGAGCATGTATGCCTAGATGTATGAATGTAGAAGAAGCGAGAGAGGTGTACCAGGATCGCGCCAAATGGAAATCCATGATGCCTTCCCCTCTGGGTTACGGGCGTGAGCACATATTTATTTATTTATTTTATAATTTTAATATAACACTGAACAAACGGGTCATCACTTTAACGTTTGCACGAATGGGCCGGCTCGACCGGTTAAATACGGACCACGACCACACAGAAAACAGGCGTGAAGTAGAAGTACTCTGCGCCTCGTCTGATGAGTGAAGTGCCGGAGGCCTAAATTTAGTCCTCTTCCCCTTTCGTCATAAGGACGGAAAGAGGATTGGACGGAGAGGGTGTTAACGGGTAATCCGGTAAGGCAACGCATCTGCAACACCTTTGCTTTTTGCGAACAAGTTGCGGATGTCTATGGATAACGCTCACTTAACATCAGGTGATCCGCTTGTTCTTTTGCCACCTTCTTTTATAGAAAATAAATGTATTTGTTATGTAATACTTGAGTTTAACGTAAAATATATTTATTTTAGACGAGCGCACAGCGTAAGCGTTACACTTTATATATCATATAGTAAGAACTCCAATATACTAGAAATGATCGGTTTTGGTTGGTTTATCTTATACCCCATACATTGATACAATCACTATAGATCAACAAACAGCATCCTCAAATGCGGTGAAATTTGTTTATTTACCTGTATCAATAAAATATCAAGTCATTAAATATTATTGTTTGCTATGAGTTAAGTTAAAAGCCTCCACTTAATTTTTGTGGTGCCGAAATTTCTAAGGTCGTACACAGCCACTTTTTTGCTGTTAATTTCCTAGAACACGTGCGTTATTACTCTTGTATTGCATAGTCTAGGAAATAATGGTTCAGTTGCTACCAATTGTATAACCAGTTTATTTAGTATACAGTTGTATTTACTTTAAAACTGAACAGCGAAAATGCCAGGTAAATTGTATTTTATTTAGGGAACGTCCCCATACTACGTCACCCGTTCGGACACGGCGCGAGATTTTCAAAATAACACGCTTGGTCACAATGAGAAACAACCAAATTCACAACAATAAGTATTTTGTTGTTTCTCTTTTTTCACGCAATGTAATGAAAACCCTCTATACGGATAGAATACCGCTTTATCTCTTGAATTTGTTGTTAAGCGTTTACAATGTAATAAAAAAAAGTCGATTCGCACATATATGAAGAATGAGATTAACCTTCGTATATGTATGTGTACAAACACATTATTATTGATTCCCACGCGGACGAAGTCACGCGAACAGCTGGTTATATATAGTCTTGTTACGTTAAGGGTTATTTTTTATGATTGCGATAAAATAATAAGTGCACCATAGAGACAATAACCAAAATACTTACGATTCCAATGTAACATGCTAATATCTTTATTTTTTCTTCGCGAGATTTATCAATTATGACAATCCCAGTTTTTTTTGAGTTTCGCGCTGTTACGGGGTTAAACATGAATTCAGGTCTGAAAAAAAAATGCGTTCATGCAAGTAACCCAGAGGGGTAGGCAGTGATTACGGATTTCCATTTGACGCGATCCTGGCACACCACTTTCGCTTCTTCTGCATCCATAAGTCTAGGCACACATTCTTTTCGGTTACGGGTACACCTTATATCGTCTTTTTTTGGTGTCATTAAATTGTTCAAGTTGTTCTAGGCCGCCCCCTGCCAACACTGCCACTCACTTTTGTTGTCACTCACTCACGTGTTTATGTGTTGTTGTTTTCTGATTTCAATGTCTTCAATTAAAAAAGAGGTAGTCATTATATTTAAATATAGGAGGGTAGATATAGTTATATTTGACAATGAACGTCAGTCTGCATCCTAAGCTCGTGGTATAACTACCTACCCTACGTCAACAATCACCATCATGCAGATATATGTAGATATGGTTTATATGTAGAGTGCATTATAATCAATATTTAGATCACACAAATAAATACCCTATCTCAGAATCTCTAAAAAGTTGCCAAAAATAGACTTTCATGTTGATGGTGAATGAGTAAGTATTGTACCTTGTTTGTTTTCTATTGTACTCCTTGTTATGCGCTTCCCAAATCCAGCTCAAATATTTTTCTCGTCCTAACCAGTAGGCTGTGAAAAACATACCTGCAGAGGACATTTTTATTAAAAAAAGTTAACTTCTGTTCTATGTGACATACAATGATATGGAGAGCCTTCACTCGATAGCATCAAATAGCAACTGAGTGGCGCGCTCACTACAATGTGAAACACAGTGTAATTATTATAAATCATAGTACCATTGTGGAAAACTGAATACATTCCCCCTCGAGCGGGTGTACTCCTCAGAGGAAAAACGAAAAAAAACTGATGTGAAAATTTGACAACAAGTAAGACTTGAGATAATACTAAATCAATAAAGACATTCCGCCTTATTACAAAACGTGGTCTAACTAGAAAACCTGGTTTAAATCTACATTGGAAGTGGTTTATTACAAATTCATATTACAAAACGTAGTTTAATGTTAAACCTGGACTATCTATGGTAACAACTTTAAACCATTGCGTTCCCAGGTTTAACTATTTAGACCACAGATTTAGACTTATGTCAGAAGTGTCAAATTTAAGGTTATTCATTTGAATTTGCTATCCGCTTAGTTACGAGTTTTGTGCCTTATCGGATTTATCGAATAATTATCTGTCATAATTGATTGACCGTGGTTCAAATTTCTAGTTTATGAAGTTCTGGTTTGGTCTACGTTTTGTAATACGGATTCATTTAGACCATGGTTTTAGTGATTAAGCTAAACTACGTAGTTCGGGTTTAAACCAGGGTTGTTGAGTTTTTTTGTAATAAGGCGGATTTAGTTTTTTGAATTAGGCGAAGACACGAGTAACTAATGTTCTATTTTTTTAAATGTTTACACTTATATAATATTATATCTTATTTATATATTACTGTTACATTAACATACCCCAAAAATAATTTAAAATGAAAAAGATGTTAATTTTACAAATTTGTTTCACGTATATGCACAGTATATGCTAAATATACTATGCAATCCTTGCAGCGAATAATAAACTGGCCACACTACCCTGGTATATTTCTTACTCTGTTTTGTTTTCTGATACTCATCATACTTCTTTCTATATCTCTTTGACACCATTTGAGTGTGACACCATCTCTGTGGTGTTTTATAAGGGACCAGGTTTCACATCCATAGTCGAACCAAGGTAGAATGCAGATATTAAACACTTTCCGCTTTATTGCTATACTAAATCCAGAGGATTTCATCACTTCTTTTAGCGACCAGTATCTTTTCCAACTATTGGCTATACGTTTTTTTGATTTCTTTTGTAGTTTGATCTGAATCTGATCTATGAGATGGTATCGGCCCAAGGTAAGTATACTCGTTTACATATTCAAGGGTAAGTTTAAGATTAAGATTTTTATTTCTCGATTTTCAGAATTTGTCAGTCATTTTGTCTTAGTTATGTTCATGGAGTACTACTTTATTACTTTCGCAGTTTATAATTCATTAATAATTATCTGTAGTTTGTTCGGTTTTCCTCAAAGAAAATAATGCCATCGGCAAATCTCAGCTGGTTCAGGTTTCTACCATCGATGCTTAAGCCATAATGGTCCCAATCTAGTTTTCGGAACACATTTTCTCCGCAGTACTGGAGAAAAGTTTGGGGATCTTCTTGTTGAACGCCTCTTTCAATTTTAAATGTCTCGCCTAATATAAATATAATAAATGTGTAGCACTAGGAGATACACAAAAATTATAACTAATTCCAAACTACCGCGGTGCTGTCGTTACTTTGTTTTTTTCAGTAGGAGATGGGTAGTTTTGTTTTTACGATGCTCTTAGTATTGTTAGGCCGCGAACACACGGGTGCCTTTAATTTTGTATTAAGAAGGTAAATATGTACACCTTTTTTATTTTAACTATTTACCTTTATTAAACCTTCATCTTTACGTATATATTTTGCGTTCCGTTAATGTTTATTTATTCCTAATTTATTTTCTTTTTATCATTTTTTCTCAAATTTCTCTTCCAGATAGTACAGTTTTAATATAGTTTTAGTTTATTTTTAATATTTCTAACATTTCATTCTTTTTGTCGTATAAAATGTTTACACATCCTACTGCCATAGTAATTATTTACTTTAATTAATGGATATAATTCCTGTGTCTTGGATCTTGTGTTGTACTTGTACTGTTGTTCAATCTCCCCTATTTCTCCGAATCAATCTGCGAGGAACAGAGCCTTTATGTTTTCGTGTACTGGCACTACGTTACAAATTTGAAATAGTTTTAAATAATCTTCTTTACACATCTTTCTTGTGTGGTGAGGGACAATAATTTTTAACAGTCTGGTTTGAAGATTATATATATTATCTATATATGTCCGAAATGTCCGTCCATAGCTAGTTAAACCATATGAGATGATTGACTCCCCTGGGGCATGATATAGGTTTAAACGTATCTCATACGGAATTTTATCTCGCATGATTTTGACTAATACGATTCGTTTTCGAATTTTCACATATATTTTCAACATGATCCTTACAGTTCATTCTTTGATCAATCGTTAGGCCTGGGTATTTGTGACTTTTAACTACGGCAATCTCTTCACACGTACACCTCACTTACTTATGTCGGCATGCGTGGTTATGGGCTATTAATTTAATCGGCTTGTCAGATTTATGATGACTGGAGTAAAGGAGGATAGGTAAGGAGTAAATGTGTATTATTTTGGTTTTTCTGGCGTTTATGACAAGTCCAAGGTTTTACTCACATTAAGAAATTTGTGAAATCTTTTTGTATCCGTTTAATGGCTGCATCAATGTCGTGGTATGCAGAGATATGACATGTGTCATCTGCGTATTGATTTGTATCAAAAACATTGTACAGAGTTTTCTAGTTCGTTAACATACGTTAAATAATGGAGGGGGGCCATTACTGAGCACTGAGCTGTTCCAGTTGTGATCTTTGTTTTAAAGCTCAATGAGGTTTGGACTTTAACTTGGAAGTATCTGTTACTAATATAATCTTTGCACCAGCTTAAAATAGGACTTCTAAATCCAGAATTCTCGAGTTTTTGTTATAAGGTTTCGTAATAAAGTTTTGTAATAATTTGTGATCTACCATATTAAATATAAATAAATTTCGATAAAAGTTGTGTGGTAGATTTTTTCGGCCGAAACTTGTATTGTGATTGTGTGTTATTACTTCGTTATTTTGTAAAAACTGATCACATAACAGTTGGAAGGATGAATGAGATTGATAATTTGTCGGACTACGGAATAATCAAATCAATTTGTTTAGGTGGTAAGAAGTACGCCAGGTCATCTGGTCATTTAATGATTATTATATTTTAAGAATTAACAATATACGTACCCCAGAGAATGATAAACGCCGCGAAAAAAGGTGTAAATTTATTATCCGTCAAGACATTTATTGTATACCAATTGCAAAATCTGAAAAGTTTCACTACGACACAATTATGATAAATTCGATATGTTGTAAAGCAATCAAAGCATATTGAGATCTCTTGAGCATTTTTCTCGTAGCATATTGGAGCTCTGTAAACAAAATTTAAACCTGTCAATATTTCTCCATGAACGTTTATATTTTTTCACAGTTTTAGTGTTTTTGTGGCGACTAACGGCTAACTATAAAAATGAAGTAAAATAAAACAAAAATGTGAAAAAGTCATCTCTATACAATAAGTTTGAAATTACGTTTTCAAAGCTATTAGACATTAAAAAAAATGTTCTTAAGTCTAAGCCTTTTTATAATAAACAGTGAGCGTGCTCTAATTACAGATAAAAATATAAAAATTCATTTTTTGGCAAACGATTTAATATTTCAATGTTTTGAACGTATACAAAGTTCGATTCTTCATTCTTCCGCATTTATATCATCCTGTCACGCGCTCAAGTAAATTAATAAAGTTTTGTCACTTTGCTTCGACCAGCAACATGCAGCGATTCAATGTCAGTATTAAGATGTTCTTAACCACGACAAATGACCCTCTTTTTTGTATGATTTATTTATCTATTAAAAAAACCAACAGCGTATCAACAAATATACAAAAAGTATAAACAAAAAGTATGGCCACTAACAGATTTTTTTTACATTTTAGCAAAGTACAAAAATATTTCAAAAATAACAAATAGCAAGATGGAAAGTCGAAACACTTATGAAAGTTACAAGATACATAGACACAAACACACACATACATATACATATATACATAATATATAGTGTAAAACTCCCATGCATCTATATTTTAATAAAAGAAACGGAGCGAATATTTGAAATAATAGCATTGCCGCGCGGTTTCACCCGCGGTACAATTTTACTTAAACGAAATGATATAACCTACTTAATACTACCGTAACCTCATCATCATCTCCCTGCTCTTTTCCCGCATATGTGGGGTCGACACAGTATGGCCGTAGCACAGTTTAATTGATATAACTTTATTATTTATAAACCGATTGAGATAAAACAAACACTAAATGTTAAGTGAAGCTTATCACAATACATTCGTGAAAACTGCACCCAAATCGGTTAAGCCGTTTCTGAGATTAGCGGTAACAAACTCACAGACAAACAGATATACGGACAATCAGACAAAAATTCAAAAAATCATTGTTTTGGGTTTTATTGCGTTTATGAAGGCCTCTAATAATAGTTTTTGTCAAATATCTTTCATGTACAGACAATGACCAATTACGTTTTTATTATATGTATAGATATTTTTTATCATCAAAGTTTTTAATCACTTTTTGGATCACGCTATCGCGAGATGTTAACATCTCAATTTTGGCCTATTATTGATGACATCGATATCACAAACATGTGGTTTTAAAACCACCGTCATGTGGCACCGTCCTGTTAACAGGACGGTGCCACATGTCACACAGCCAACGAAACGATCAATTTATTGCAAACCAAATTTCCCGATCGCATAATTTCACGTAATTCAGCTGTTAAATGGCCAGCCAGATCGTGTGATTTAACACCACTGGATTATTTTTTGTGGGGCTATGTTAAAGACAGAGTCTATACAGAGCCAATCGAATAAATCGCGGGCTTAAAACTCAAAATCCGTGACCAGATTAACGAAATAGACCCGCCATTTTGCCAAAAAGTGATTAAAAACTTTGATGAAAGAATCGACATCTGTCAGCGTGGTCGTGGTGGACATTTGCCAGATATCATTTTTCATTCATAATTGCCAAACTTTTCTCTTCGTAATACAATAAAAATTTGAATCATCTTCATCTAAACTCTTAGTTTTATTTTGTTTTAGAAAACAAAGTTCTTGTCGAAAAATCCTTTACAAACACTTTTACAGTGTTATCTTTGTCAACAAGTTTATCTATTTAAGTAGGTATTCAAGACTGAAAAGTAGTATACGTAGTATATCAGTTATCTGGTTTAAATAGCATATGCTTTGCTCAGTTTGGGATCATATGGCCGTGTGTGAATAATGTTCTAGCATATATTTATTACTTTTAATAGTGCCGCATTTATTTATATATAATTTGTTGCACACCACAATATATAATAACTAGCTGTTGCCCGCGACTTCGTACGCTTTTAATCAAATAAAAACATCATCAACAACGCTACCACCATCACTATCATCATCACACCACCAACACCATCATCAAACCCTCATCATCACCACCTCCACCACTACCACCTCCATCAAACCGGTGATGGTGATGATAGTCATCACCGTCACCACTACTATCATATTACCATCAAAGCTAGCACCATCAGCACTGACATCACTATCATCACCACCACCACCACTACCACATAACCACCAAAGCTACCACCATTACCACTAACATCACCACTACCATACTACCATCGTCACCACCACCACCACATCAGCTCCAATGCTACCACCATTACCATCACTACCACTGACTTCAAAGAAGTTTACACTTCAATAAAGACCTCAAGTAATTTTTGTTATTATTTTACTGCTTAAAGGAATCTTCTTGATGTAGCAGGTAGCGGGCGACGCTGTCGATACAGCGCCGCGTAATTTTGGTTAGAATTTCGAGGGTTTTAACTTTTTGCGCGGAACCCTAATTATTTTGCTGAAATCAATGTAGCCTTTTTGAATCCTTGCAATATAATCTACCTTTCAGTAAAAGTTCCATCCAAATCGGTTCAGTCGCTCGGAGATTACCCGGAATACAGACAAAAATTTTAAAAATTGTTTTATTGTTATAAGTACCGTATATATAGTACATCATGTGTACTGGGTATGGAAATTTAATTTTGATATTACGTCTGCATGTATATACTTCAATTTTATTTATCTGTATAGATATAGATAATTTACAGACACTTCAATTGTATTTATCTGTAAAGAAGAAGATAAGCATGTTGATGACGCTGTCGCTGACGCATGATGCACATGTCAATCTCGCGAACCTATAACATCTAACGCGGCTTAGAAGTTTACACTTCAATAAAGTACGCAAGTATTTTTTTTTATAAAACTGCTTTAAAGCAACTTTTGTCACATCGCAGGTGGGGGCGGCCCTTTCGATACGGCAACACGTAATTTTGTCCACAATTTAGAGGGTTTTTAACTTTTTGCGCGGATTCCGAATCATTTTTCTTAAATTAAAGTAGCCTATTTGAATCCTTGCAATATAACCTATCTTTCAGTAAATGTCCCATCCAAATCGGTTCAGTCGTTTCGGAGATTACCCGGGAATAAACAGACAGACAAAATTTTTAAAAATTGTTTTTTTGTTATAAGTACCGTATATACATCATGTGTACTGGGCATGGCATACATTTAATTTTGATATTATATACAGACACTTCAATTTTATTTATCTGTATAGATATAGATAAACAAATGCAACTAAAACATTTACCTCATGTTTATATCATGGTAACAATAAAAACAAATTTAGAACTAGTAAGACAACTTACATCAAAGCCATGTAGTTTTCATTTTTAAAAACCGCTAAGAAAAGTGTAACTAGTGCCACAATTGCCGCAATTGCAAGGGCTAGATTGTAGAGTCCATAAAAGGCGAAGTACAGGGCAATCTAGACAAATACAATTACTTGTTAACAATATCGAGATATGTGGAAGTGTGTGGAGAATGTGGAAGATACAATCGAATCAACTGATGCTAAGTATACATCCCTACCTTATATAAATATATATATATATATA
>JWHW01031490.1:174162-193060 GCA_000931545.1 Papilio glaucus | reverse complement strand
GAAACAAAATTCTGTGCCATTTTTCTTTTTTTTCTAACTGTCAAACGTCTGAAGTTAATATAAGTAGTTAGGTTTTCCTTAAATTTCTCATTTTCTGCGCAACTTTCTTAATTATTCTTTGATAAGAACCTTGTCGATTACAATTTTATTTATTATCATCGTCAGTATTTCAGCCAGTTTACACAAAATCTTAATAAGATACGTAACCTCAATCTCCTTAATTAACAGTGGTGGTGATGGCAACATTAGATTTTTATCGCCGTGAGCTTATAATTTCACTAGAAATATTATAAACTGTTTTGCTATCACTTTATAAATCTGTATTGTACAAATCATTAACAACTCCCAACAGCTTATAAACTGTTGAAGACAAATCGTGAAATTGTAAACAAATATTTCTGCTTAAGTTATTACTTTAAAGATTAAGTTAGAATGGATATAATAATAGGTTAGATTTATTAGTTGGACATGATAATTATAAATAAAAAAATAATAACTAACTTAAAAAGACGTTTATCAAAGAAAAATAGATTGCGTTTGACAAGATACGTCAAATTGTCAAAGATTACTTCAGTTCACAATTCGTCGTCAGGATATTATAAACTGACGATGTTTACAATCTGACGGTGAGAGTAATAACCGTGTAAAGATCAGTTCAGAAGTTTTTAGGTTTATCGCGCTCAGACAGACAAACCGTGGGGGATTTTTTAGCTATATGTTCTGATTTTTTTTTATTCAACAAATTTAATTAACCCCAGATATTCGCGGGGTCATTACCGACTTATACAAACGGGGATTCACTTCGACTAACGATTGCGGTTCTTCTCAGTCACCCCGCAAATGTTTTGACCCGTTATCACTAAAACTCTTTTTAATTACTCGTACGAATATAGCTCTTAAGTCTTATGGTAGATGAGTCATTTTTCCCTAAAGCGTTGACTCCCACTGCAAACCTATGTTTGCAATAATTATTAATATATAATGTGTTGATTATTTCTAATATTCATTAAAGATACAAGCTTTACCAGCTAAAGTACTGTTAAACGATTTATTATTTGTAATTAAATAAATTCAAAATGAACTTTGCTAAGATCCTGTTCTTCGTGGTGGCTTGCTTCGCAGCCTTCAGTGTGACGTCAGCGAGTCCAAGATGGAAACTGTTCAAGAAAATTGTAAGCACTGTTTCACTACTAACTAACGTGGCATGAACCTGTATTATTGATGCTCTTAATAAATTTTTGGATCGTCAGTAATAGAACAAAAGTCAGGCTAAACATTGATCACCATTCAAACAGTTTTGTAAATGATTGTCATTATTATATTTTTTTTTATATATTTGTCCTAATCTCCTGGCCAGGATCATCTGGATAGAAAAAAATAAGAAATGTATTTCATAATTGAGAAAAACGCCATCTAGTTAAAGAGAAAACTTTAGTTTATTTCACTAACTTTCAGCGATTTTTAGTTTTTTGATAATTATTATCAATATCATGTTTATAATTGTGTTTTGTTTACTTACAGGAAAAAGTTGGTCGAAACATTCGCAATGGAATCATAAAGGCCGGGCCAGCGGTGCAAGTCGTCGGCCAAGCGTCACAGATATACAAACTAGGGTAGTCGAATATGAACCTTGTTCCTAGTGAGATAGTACTAATTTTAGAATGTATGAATCACAACTGCCAATTTGTATTTATTAATAAATTAAGATAATCTACAATAAATTTTAACAAACTTGAAAAACAATTTTTATTCATCATTATCGTCTGTCCATTTTTGGGATGTACGCTGCTACTCCCTGTACTTTGTCGCAAATCTCAGACTTTATCTTACTGTATTATCAGACCTTACTATATTTTAACAGAGGTAGAGCCCGCAGCAACAACATCTGTTGCTAGTGCAACATTGGCTGTGGGCCGGCTCAACCGGTGAAATACCACGACCTCACAGAAGACAGACGTTCCGTGTGATGAGTCCATAGGTCTAATTCTGGTAATTTTACCCTTTTTCTTTATTGGAAAAGGAGGAGAAGCGGAAGATTAGAGGGAGAAAAGGAATTATCATTTATTCTGTTTATCTCCTCCTAGCCCTTCTCTGTCCATTAATAGTAGGCAACGCATCTGCAACTCATTAGCTTGTTGCGGATACCTATGGCGGTCACTTAATGCCAGGTGAACCGATCGCTCGTTTGCCACCTTCTTCTATACAAAAAGGCTATTCATTCTCCGAGCAATGTGTATGGCAGTAAAGTTTTGTAATTCTGCAGGTTGTTCTTTACTTCTGCTGCGAATCACATCATGTGAGAGTCAATTTTGTGAAGAAACTCTGAACCTTGTCCTCTCTCATTCATACTTTAAGCTATATATATATTTAATAATCCATTGTGTGGATCTTATAAATAGGCCTATCAGATCTTTGAGTACATCTGCAGATATTTGTATTTTTACTAATTATCAAAAAAATACTCCTTGATATCTGTCTAAAACCATAAACTTAAAAATGAATTTAGGTTCAGGTATATCATTCCTTATGGTTATGTGTTAATTGTTTGTAACTTAACATCGATTACTAAAGAAAATAATTCACGCTATATGCTACGACATAGTTTGAAAAACATGTTGGTGTATATGTTGCGACGCCGTGATGGAAAGCTAGTTAACATATATATTTAATTAATAGTAAAAAAAATGAATCATATGACGTATGAACTAACATAATTTGCTGTATGATAGAGTCAGATAAATGAGTCATTGAACCAATCGATCAAGTTCGCGGAATGGCGCGAGCATACAAAGTACTGTCGTTTATAATAACTGTGCTTGTGATGGACTTCCCCTGGATGACACTGAATCTATGGAGCGTTAAAATGTTCTTAAAAGCAAATGAATGGGAATGTGGCGGATTTCTGTCGTGTTGAAAGATGAAAAACATCGATTCATTAATATCATCAGCCACAAAGAAGAATTCAATGTCATTTAAATTATAAATTCGTGTGTAATGTCGACAGTGTTAAACTTTCCGGAGTCTTTTTTACATAATAATCATTCAGCTATTTTTTTTTCGTTGTTTTATCGATACGGTGTAAAATCAATTATCAACACAAGATCCGAATACAAAACCAATTCGTGTTCTTATTTGTGTTAACTGTATGGTGTATGTCACCGTAAAATAGTAAATTTCGATAGTTTATATTCTCACTAATAAAGATGTTACATACCTCCAGATTGATCATCCGGGACCTAAAAGTGAAGCCACTTTAAGTCACCAATTAGCGCATTTCCCACGACAGGAATACAAAATATACATGTTTGTAATTCGTGTAAAGACTATACCTCAAAGAAAGATGAACGAACATCATATTTCCCAAGTAATTAATAAATTTTAATATGAATTCTGAATATATGCACAACTTTATGTGAAACATTAACAATAACAATGCGACGACATAACGTGTTATAAGTGTTGTCAACTACATTACAAAATTATATTTTATTATCCCTAAATACAACGGAATATAAAAAAACGATACATTAAAAAAAGTGTTTTGTAAAAAAAAATGTTTTGTAATTTAATTTAATTTTGATTAACATTTGTAATTATATATTAATACGCTGAAATGAAATATTTAATTTGTATGGAACGCGGTATCTGGTGTTATAAAATGTTCAGTACCAATATAAATTGATGAAAAATTTTACTAACCATTTTCAATTTGGCGTATTATATCACACGTAAGAAACGTTTTTTCTCTAATAGACTGATATCTTTTAATTATGTTTTAATACAGATATATCATGTCCAAAATAACAAACCTAACCTATAATTAAATCTTCCCTACTAACTCTTCACTACTTTACACTGTATCTACGACTTTATGGTTACCTTTTCTACAGGTAGAAGAAAAAACTGAAGTGATTGTTACAAATAATAAAAAAAAAATATTCTGGGACACTATTCACACGACCATCTGATCCCAAACTAAGCAGAGCTTGTGCTATGGAAACCAGATAACTGATATACTACTTTCCTTTCGTAAATACATACTTAAATAGATAAATTGAACAAGTGCATTTTTCCGCATGATATCAATTTGCAGATGACACATGCTTCGTCACAAATAGAGACCCGTATGTAGCTTATCAACTACTACAATCCGATTTATATGCATTACTGCGATGGTGTCATGACACTGGCCTAGTTATCGATAATAATAAACCAAACTATTGGTTATTAAGTCTCCATACATTAAGCAAGGTTTTTCTTGCAGTTTAGTCGTAACCACAAATGCCTGCAACTAATTTAACTAAATGCAACTGTTCTAAAGTAGAAACAGTAGACTCACAACGGTATCTTGACTTAATTATTGAAAGCAAATTTAACTGGGGTTGCTATATTGATTTTGTCTGTAATAAAGTAAGGAATTTTATAGCAAATATCACTATTATTAAAAAACCATATACCCTTTAAATTAAAACTATTGTTATATAATCCTACGTGCAATGTGGACTATGGAGCTACAGCGATACATACCTTGATCAAATGTACAGGCTACAAGTTAAAATAGTTAAAAAATAATATCACCAAATGTTAAAGAACAATTTGATAATGACGAAAAAAATATTTGAAGAACAATTTGATAATGACGAAAAAAAGATTTAAAGAACAATTTCATAATGACGAAAAAAAGATTTAAAGAATAATTTCATAATGACGAAAAAAAGATTTAAAGAACAATTTCACGAAAAAAGCTTTTTAAACATTGAAACAGTTTGCCAATTTATACACAATTTTAAAATATGATACTAAGAGAGTTTTTTTAATGAAAGTTTTTTTAACCGAAGTAGAACATCTGTATACACACGGTCGGTTGCTCAAAACCTGTTTAGTACAAAAATAAGTAAAAATAAGTGCAAAAATATATGCGGCGAGCGCACGACTAGTTATCTAGTTCCTTGACTGATGAACAAACTACCCTCGGATCAGTGTGGGGACATCAATTAAATTAAAAATTATTTATTTCTTTAACTTGTGGGTACCATGTTTTTACAAATACTTGGAACTTCCTTTAAGCAAACATTTCTCCAAACTTGTTTTTGGAAGTTCCACTCTTCCTTAACGTTACTAAATGTAAGTACCTTAAGAATTTTAAACAATACTATATAAACTTTACTAAAATTCATGTTTGATTAATGTTTAAGAATTTAAAAGAAAATAAAAGAAATGAAAACATATTAAAGAAAATAAAGATATTGCCGAGAGATTTTGTTCCCTTGTGTGGATGTGTGTGTTTGTTTGTTTATTTGTCTTTATGTATATGTGTTTATGTTTGTGTTATTACGTGCGCGCTTATTAAGCTACTGTTCGTGTCAACGAGCTTATTAAACTGATGCACTAGCGTGCTTCATTTTCATAGTAAGTTTTAGTCATCAACCAATCAGTTGATTGGTTGATGACTAAAATCTCAGTCTTCTTGCTTTTGAAATTTTAAGGGAGCAAATATTAATTTTATTGTTTAGTAAATTGTATAAATACGCTGATTGCTTGGCGTATTGTCTGGCAGCAAAAGTAGAACCTGCTTTGATTACTTTTACTACCTTTTTTCTTCTTTTTGTATGTATCTCAGAATCAAATTTTAGTGACTTATGCAATTTTAGTATAACTTGTAATGTATAACTTTCTGACAGTACGAACTGGCAGTTGGGTAAAGACTATCTGTTAGATACCCTGATTAGTACCTGATGCGTACCCTGTTAATGATGAGCTCAATGTGATCATGCCATGAGAGACGTTGGTCAACTATTACACCAAGGTACTTAGTACGCGTTACTTTAGCGATGGCTGTGCACGTACAGACTGAATTATAGATGTCAAAACATTTGTGAATTTTTATTTAATAATCATTTGGCGGTTGCGTTCGCTCATATTCAGTAAAACAGATGTAAAAGATTACCTTCAGTAGATAGACGTACACTGTCCCAAGAATTACCGTAAAAGACTATAGCTGTATCATCTGCAGAAGAGAACATTTTGGCTGTTAATTTTTATATTACAAAGGTGATTTATAGTATACACCAGGAATAAAGTCGGGGCCCAGCACATTGCCCTGAGGTACTCCATAGGTGATTAACTCAGCTGAGCTGATAAAATCACCTATTTTACCATATGTTGACGATTACTCAAGTAACCTTTAAAATTAAGCTGAAATACATTACTCAAAGGCTGAAGCATCATTACTTAGGTGCGACGTATCTATGTAATTTATTAGGATTAATAACAAACCTTAAGTGGCAATGGGCCGGACATATTGCTCGCAGAACGGATGGCCGATGGGGCCGAAAGGTCCTAGAGTGGCGGCCACGTACAGGTCGACGCAGTGTAGGTAGGCCTCCCACACGATGGACCGATGATCTGGTCAAAGTTGCGGAAGCTCACTGGATGAGGGTTGCAGGGGACCGATGCGATCAATAGGGGAGGCCTACATTCAGCAGTGGACGAATATAGGAAACTGAAACGACGAATAACAAACCTTAGAGGTTTATAAATGCTATGTTACCCGTGTAATTGAATCCTATATTTTAAATGATAAATAAATAAAAAAAATTACACCCAGACTCAAGACCCACAGACATGTCCATGCACAAGTGTCTGTCTTGGACGGGAACGAACCCTCGACCTGCGGTGTGAAAACAAGTATCTTACTAACCACGCCAACCGGACCATCATATATCAATGCACATCGTGAATTACTGGGTCTAGATACTTGAAATTTTGCACAGAGATTACTTAGGCGAGCAAAAAAATGATTTTTCTAAATTCATCAAAAACTTGTGCGAAGCCAGGGCGGGTCGCTAGTAAAGTTATAATACTTTTCTTAAGATCGTTGTAGCAAATAAAAATAAATAGTTTTTTGTTGAAGATTAAATAAAACTGGACAAAGATTGCAGATTCATATTTCAGCAGTATTGATGATGACCTGATGACGGAATTCTTAATAACGCATGTAAGAAAACCTAAATCAAAGTTTGTTTGTTCCTGATTTAAAACTGAATTATGTCACGCTTTAGTTATTCCCCGGGACAGTTCTTTCTTATACTTTGGTGATGCATAATATTATGATGCATTCAGTAAATAATCTGTCTATAATTTCAATCATTAGCATTGAATTGTGATGACGTAGAGCAATCGACTTCATTACGCGTCTTAATTAGATCGAACGGGTAATAACTGTTTCGAACAGAGTCGTACTAGGAATAATTGCATTTGATAATAAAAAACAGTACTACACGTGTACAATAACTGTCATATTAACGTCTACCATTATAGTCTCGTTTCGATTCGATTTGTGCGCTGTGACATCATCGGACTAAGGTCTGTGTTATTTAGAGGCAGTAATTTAGTCTATAATAATGAAAGTAACATACCATTTCTACTGTATACTGTCTTCTTAGATCACATTTCCAATTAAAATCTGGGAAATAAGGGACGGTGGTAAAGGAATGTTCTTTAATAATACAAGTAGTATCTGAAGATACAAGAAGGTATTCAATATGTCTCCGACCGATTGTGAACTTCGTCAGTATATAATCGGACCAGGCATGTTGTAAACTGTCAGGAAATTGTAAACTGAAAGACTGGTTGTCAGTTTTTCATTACTTATATTAAGATAGAAGAAAAAGAAACTTTTCGGAGTGCTCATTTTTTGTATTCACGAAAATAAGTATCATATCAATAATATGGGTGGTTTTTAAATTGATATTGCCGAGTTCTATACAAAAATATAAACATGCATATAAAAAGGCCAAGTCCTACCGTGATGAATATCCTTTCCATTAAATATATTTGAAGTTTTCAAGAAAACGATCATGGTATGGTACTCATCTTCCAAAGCATTTTTTTTCAATTCCAGCCCTGTGTTGTACTCGCGGCGCGTGCAGTGACGTCAGGGTCATTGAAGAGTTCACATCAGGTCAATATGCTATCGGATATTTTTGAAAGTGATTCCCCTACGAGATTCGCTCGCGGTACTATCCGGAGTACTAATTATACATTGAAACTTTAACCTTTAATGTTTTTTTTGTAATCTAATCTGAATACACGGGTAATAAGGTCGAACATAGATTGTAGTCATAAAAATAAATAAATAAAATGTATGAGTAATTTAATGTTAATCAATATAAAAATCGATCAAAGATTGCAAGTTGAAGTTCACCCCAGTTGTTCATATTATTAAAATACATCGTGGGTATGAAATGAGTTACTATAGTCAGTTCAATTCCCAGTGGAGAAAAAAGTATTACGGCGTTTATTAATAAGATAATAAAATAGATTAAAAATGAAGCGAAACTCCAGATGTTCGCTCACTAACAGTGTTATAACGTTGCACTAACGGGTTGCTTTTTTTAAACAGAGAACTTTAATACTATCAGCTATATTTATCATAGCAGTATATTCTTTACCAGCAACGTGAAGCAACATAGTTTACTTTTGAATGGTTTTCACCCGCACGCATTGTTATGAGTTTGACATCAAAGTAGATGCTCGTGACTATGCGTATATATGAGTGAAGAAAAATTTATTGTTATTGAATTTTCTTATATACAAGATTATAAAAATAAAAGATACGAGGAAGTAAGGATGGAAAGGCACACTGCCTTTTAGGATCTAACTTCAGATACACAAAGGTTTGTCTGATCTGCATTTGATATAAAAAAAGGTATATCGCCGCATAGCGACAGGTACACGTGCAAAAATGGATTAGGAGAGCGGTTTAAAGATTCTAAAGCTTCCAACTTTAACTTTGAAATTTTAAAGTTTAATTGAATACCTATGAATTAAAGGAAAAGAAATGTATATTAAAATTTTACTGTGCACTATTATATTTTTAACACGTAAAGGTGTAAAATGGGTAACTAATCGTGTACTGATTTAAGTTAGTAAAGATAATAACTTTATATAAATAGTGATTTCAAAGAATAGCATAAATAAATCTGTTTAATTTAAAATGAGGTCGTATGGTTGGATCCGATGGTGCAACTAGCCGAACTCGGTTTGTTCATTCGGCTTATTCCACATGTGTTAAAAAGGCCTCTCACCCCAAACGGATGCTCCAGTCCTCAACCCTCCTTGGTTAGACCGTAGCGCGCGCAGCCACAATCTTCATGGCTTGGCCAAAATGTACAGAAGAAAAGATGGGGCGATCCGCCACATGGTTAACACTTGCATATAAACTCCCTGAATAGAAAGGTAGTGGCGGAGGATAAATACAAAATAATAAGGAATAGACGGTAAGCCTTTGTAAAACTTTATCCATTGTTGTGTTTGTTACTGACATTTTGTCGTGTGGCAGTGTGTGTGTACTAAATATCAACTAACTACTAAATATTAGTACAGAAACTGTACAAAATGTTAATCTATTAGCACTCGTACCAATTTAACAGATACGCGAGGTAGCGGCACCGTGCATACAGGTGCAAGCATTACTTGCACGCTTTTTCTGTGTCTTTTCTGGTCACTTCTCTAGAGAAGGCATCTACGGCTACACCGGGCTTAAGCCTAAGCCTCTTTAAGTAGAATAACGGAGCTCGAGGGCTCCTTCGATCGCCTCGGCTCGGGCCGTTACTTTATTATTATAACTGGATTGGGAGACCACTAAACTCTTAGGTCGCTCTAAAGAGTGACTAGGCGCAATGGCCACCGGAAGGGGATCTCGTTGTGGGCTGTCATTCATTACGCATCTAGCATTCCACTTCAAGGATGCCAGAGAGGGCCGATCCTCGTCTCGATCAGTAGCTATTATTGGATTACTCAGAAAAAAAGTAACTAACTGATATATCAACATCTACTGGACCTAGAGACTTGAAATGTCGCACAGAGATTTCTTTAATTTAGTAGACGAGTACTAAGGACGGATTTTTCTAAATTTATCCTCTTCGAAAGTGGGGGATGAAAGTTTGCTTGAGAAATTATTTTAATCCAATGTAAGTTGACTTCAGTTTTATAAGATCAATCATATTAAAGATGGTACAACATAGGCTAAACAATCATCGGTTAAATTAAATTGCATGTCGGGTGAAACCGCATGATCAGCTTGTAAGTCATAAAGGGCTCAAGTAAATTGGCTATTTTTTAATGGAAGAAGGTAATCTTTTAAGCGGATCGCCTGATGTTATGTGAGTGCTAGCCATAGACATCTGCAACAAGCAAATGTGTTGCAGATACAGATGTTGCCGACCTTTAATGGACTGAGGACACAAACAAAAAAAGAATATTTCCCCGTCAACCCCCTGCCCGTCAATATCCTCTGCACGTTACCATCATCCTTATGAGGAAAGGGTGGGAAGGGGAAGAGAACTGAAATTAGACCTCCAGCACCTCACTCATCAGATGAAATGCGGAGTACCTCTACTTCACGCTTTGTTTTCTTGTTTGTTCTTTGTTTTCTTGTTTTTCTTCTCGCTTGTTTTCTGTAAGGTCGTGGTATTTCACCGGTCGAGCAGGCCTATTCGTGCAACAGATGCTGTTGTTGCGGGCTCTACCACTGTTAAAATTTAAAAAATATGGCGATTGTTGTTGAAGAAAACGTAACAGGCTGTTTTTACAACTGGAAAGAAATGTTACCACTGCGGAACCGACCAGGTCACGAGTTATTACTTACAGGGACTTCCCTTCCTTGAATTATAATGATTTGGTCATTTTATGTTGTTTTAATTACTTATTAACATATAGTATTGATAAATAATTACGTATGAATCTTTATTGCGATCATTACGCTCATTAAATTGTTAAATTAATGGACCGTTAACATACGTTCTTGGATATAAATACTGGACTTCGCTTCTTAGCAGCATTGTATCTGAGAGACTTTTTCAGTGTAAGACGCATACCTTCAAGTACAAAATGAAATTCGTAACAATCGTTTTATTCGTCTTAATCGCAGTCATGGCTATCAGCTATGTGTCCGCAGAACCAATTCCGTGGAATCCGTTCAAAGAATTGGTAAGTTTCTAATTATATTACATATTATTTTTGAGACTCTATAATAAATCAATATAATCAATTTAAATATTTAAGATGAAGAGTTTATTACGTTTTATAGTAACTGACAGCTAAAAACTTTCTGCTTAGTAGTAGACTAAAAATTTTAACGCTAAATAATTAAAAACACTTAACTACGTTTAATTATAAAGTATTTTAAAGTAACGTTAAGTTAGTTTTAAATATAAAATCTAAAGACATTGTTTAATGCTTAATATTAAAGGTCAAAAGTAACAGGTGAGGTGTTAGGTGGTTTCAATGAACGCAGAAAGAGATCGAAATTTGTGATGAATTTTCACAATTCTGGCCGCTATGGTTCTCCAAAGAAAAGCAGATTTTTAATCGATAAAAGGTGGCAAATGTTCATCCGTTGCTAAGTGACTAGACAATTATCCGCAACCGCAACCCGCAACACCCTAAATTGTCGCAGATGCGCTGCCTACCTTTCATGGGCCGAGGACAAGATAGACGGGAAAAGCGTATTACCTTTCCCTATTTATTCCCTCCCCCTCTAATCCTCTTCCCATTCCCATTCTCTCCTTGATAGGAAAGGATGGAAGAGGACTTAAACTGGGCTACGGAACTTCACTCATAAAAGGAAGCGCAGAAACCACCTTCTACTTCACGCCTGTCTTCTGTGAGGTCGTGGTATTTCACCAGTCGAGCCGGCTGATTAGTGCAACGGTTTTATTAGTAACTAACAAAGTCAAATGTATTATTTCAGGAGAGAGCGGGGCAGAACATCCGAGACGCGATCATCAGCGCGGGCCCGGCGGTGGACGTGGTGGCCAGAGCGCAGAAGATAGCCAGAGGAGAAGACGTAGACGATGATGAATAAATTTAAATAGTTTTTTTAAAGATTTTTTTTTATTTTCTTAATTTTACCCTATGAAGCCCGATGCAGTCACTACAGCTTTAAATTATAAAGCTGTTAATACCAAAAACTGGTACATCCCAGCTTGTGTTAAGTGACTCTGTGATCGCAAGATGGTACATATTAGTTTAGCATTAGATACTTTATTGACTTTCTTCTTGAAGGTACCCTCAGGAGGGTCAATCACTGGAAATTGAAATTCTGAATCCTCCACTGGTGCGACCGAACAGATTAATTTTGAAGAGAGGATACAATTACTGTATAATTTTATCAACTTGTTTCTTTTCTATCGTACATTATCCATTTAAATCATTACACTTTACAGTTATGGATAGATTTATATTAAAATAAAATAATTATTATATTTCTTAGAAACTTAAATAAATGAATAGATCGCTCTCGTAACCCTGAGGGGTTAAGCAGAGATTATGGATGTCCATTTGTTACAGTTCTGGCGCCTTTCTTTAGTATGCCACTAATCTGATCGATATAAGTTCTCCTCGGAAGTCCCCTGCCAAAGCTGCCTCTAACTTATGCAACATTTTATTTCGTTACTCTCTCTTTATTCATACTTTCAACATGCTCGAACCATCGGAGTATTTCTTTCTCAATTCTAGTCACAAAATCCACTTTTAGGCATAACTCCCATGCATTAAAGTGGGGCTAAAGGCTCGTCTGGCAATACACAATGCTGTAGAAGTTACAGCATTGTGTATTGCCAGGCGAGCCTTCATAGAAACATGTTGACTCTTCACAACTGTACCTATAGCCTCATTAAATTTATTTCCCTATTTCATTAGTCGTTCAAAATCTTTAACGTATCTACCATCTCTAATAAACATACATACACACACAATAAGCAAACTCTTCCACCTGTTACACTTCTTTGCCCTTATTGTAATTTATAGTACAACAGGATTTACTATAATAAATAAAAAAAGCTATTTTAATTTCTTTACACACCATAACAAAGAGAAAATATTAAATACAGCAGACTTCAAATTCGTTATCTGTTGTAATATAAAAAAGAGTTAAAGTATGCGAGTTTGGATGTCCGGAATAATTTTCGGTACTACCGATGCGATTTTGAAAATAACACTACTATTGAAAAGGTATATTATCACTGAGTGTAGTGATAAATATGACTGGGAATCGATGACCGAAACTAAAACTATTGTCCATTCTGTCTACGATCTCTTCTAGTGTGTAAGTATTGTTCATTATAAATTTTGTATGAACGAACTACCAAGAACATTAGTGGAGTAGTAGACTTACTTCAACAATTTACTGAGAGTACTATGTAGTGTACGAGGTTAAATCCGAAACAAACGAAAAAATGTCTCAATTACTATTACCGATCAACCTGACGTCCGTCTTTTGTTAGGTAGTAGTTATCGGCCCTCTCTCTCTCTCAGTAGTAGTAGTAAAGTAGTCTCAGTCAGAAGCCCTTGAGTTAGGTTATTGCATAGAGCGTCTGGTTAAGCGAGCTTGACTTAAGGGATTTAACTCCCTCCAAAATAATATAAAGTATCATGTAAAGTAGTTTGCCTAGATATCTATTAAATGCTCTGCTACCCTGTAGCTGATCTCCGATTTGGGTTGCACATGTCTCTCGGTTCCTGTCCAATATGTAAAGTATTTCACTCTAAGTGCTCTTGATTGTAACTCAAATAACTCTAACTGTAAGCCCTGACTCTACAATATTAGTAAAACATACGGATTTGCTGTTTGATGTTTATTGAATTATTATTACGTGACAAACCATTCAAATTTCTTGCCTTAAAGTATAACGCCGCAACTATATATAAGTTATCTAGTATGTGAAATTAAAGAGATATTTTTATTAATTAAAACATTTATTCATCGTCAACACTCTCTCCCCTGGCTATCTTCTGCGCTCTGGCCACCACGTCCACCGCCGGGCCCGCGCTGATTATCGCGTCTCTGATTCTCTGTCCCGCTCTTTCCTGGAAATAAAAATATCAATAGTATCAAATTGACGAACTTGGTTCCAATTTTTAAGGTTTTAACTGAAATTTAAATTCCCAAAAGAATACTTCGTGATTATTTTTAGGAATTTTGGCCAGTCGGAGATGTGAAATGTCCTTAAAATTAAATGCATTCAGTAAAGTTATTTAGAATGTTCCCCACTGCAGGGTCGTAGGCCTCGTCTCCTAGAGACGGAAGGGGCAGTTATCCACCACGCTGGCCCAGCGCAGGTTGGTGGATGTCCCATGTCTTCGAATTTATTGGTTCTAAGACATGCCAGTTTCCTCACGATGTTTTCCCTTACCGTTATAATATTTATTTATAGTATACTCAGAGTTATCCGTCACAAGAATGACAGGGACTGAATCTATCGACATACACTGTGCAAAATTATACTTGTAGATTTATATTTATTTTTGGCAAGACTGTAAAGTAAAGGACGAAATACAGACGACATTTTTTTCCATGCTCGTTTGATAACATTGAAGAGTAATGGTTAAAAAAGGAATTATGACCATGTGTGTTTACTTCATATTCCTAGAGTGTATCGATGCCAAGCAACCTAAAATACAATACAATTCAATAGACAAATTCTAGTTGGATATCGAACTATATGCTGTTGTAATGTAAATATTTGATGGTATAACCCCAGGCTAGGCTAGACCAATGTGACTACAGTAACTTAGTTAACCAGTACAAAGTTGTAGAGCCCTTGAACTAAATTACTCTGAAGGTTCAGGATGGCATCGGATTCGACGATTTCAAGGAAATTATCAAATTTGATACTAACAAGTATCATCTAAATAATCGATTACACACGTAAAATATGAGCTTCGAAATATCTATGACAGATAGTTGGTTAGAGGACTAGTTCTCAGTAAACCTTTTAGTTGAAGTTGATTTAATGATAGACGAATTTAGTCAGACGAAGGTAGAAATAGACTACATTTATCAACTAACTGTATATTTAGAAATATTTAAGTTAGAATGATGATAAAAGTTTAAACTTTATAATAATAAGTTTGTTTATAAAGACATCAATGCTTGAAATAAAATTAAAACTTACAATTTCCTTTAGTGGATCCCAGGGAATCGGTTCCGCGGACACATAGCTGATAGCCATAACAACTATTAAGACGAAAAGGACAATTGTCACAAATTTCATTTTGTATTTGACTCGCTCCGCTCCTTACACTGTAAAGTCTGCAGCTGCAATGCTTTTCACAATGGAAGACTGTACTGGATATATAGTCAGATGAACAACTTTAATTTTGCTACTATATCAATTGTTAAAGGTCCGTAAATATGAACTCTATTGTGATAGGAACAAAGCTCTATTTAATTATTTCTTCAAAAATACTCCGTTGTAAGTTCATACAAACTGAGATGTTATAACGTAACGAGGGAATTCCCTCTCTTTACTACTGAAAAAAATAAAACTAATTAACAACTTAACCTCGGGTGATAAGTAAGTTTCATGTAAACAAACGATATGCAGGATTTTATTCGTCTTTTCTTTCTCATTCATTTCTAATATGAAAGAAAGAAAAAAGATAAATCCTTTAAAAAAGAAAAGGGACATATATTCTTTTTCTCTGCATCACCTCCTCCGTCTATTGAAGGTAGACAACAGTCAATTGATATTGGGTGATCCTCTTGTTTGGCACCTTCTATTAATAAGGAGCTCGATCATTTCTGACTACAAAGGTTTATAAAATTTATTTATTTATTTACCTTCCTTTTTCCACTAATGTGGGATCAGCACAGTACAACCTTAGCCCATACTGTAATTGGTTTCGGCTATAGTTTTTTTACGCCCTGCCTGACGCCAACACTCCTCGAGGATATATTGCATGAAATATTAGTAGATTATCAAAAATAAGTTACTATTTCTTTTAACAATTTCTATTTAGCTTAAACTTTTACTAAGACACGGTTCACTACAGTAGTCGAATGGTGGATTCGAACTTAAGACCTGAGCTGGCTTAGCCAGAAGCAGCTTTTGTACGGATAGACCGGCTCTATCGGAATATCAGGACCTCCCAAAATACCGGTTCCGCTTTTCATCTGATGAGAGTGTTTGTTCACCAACTACCCCATACCTATTCCTCCTTTACTTTATCTAGTCTTTCTTACTCGAATAGTTTCGTATGATTATTAAAGTTCTCTAGACTTCATCACTTTTATATCGCCTTCTCCTTGATTTTTGTATCTACTTCTTTCTGTCAAGACGCAGGAAGCTCGTATTAGCAACTCCTTCCATAACTTCATAATATAATCAATAAAAAATAAAATCCACAACTATTTTACTCTTCCATTGTTGCCACAGGTTGATGGTCACTGGTGGCACAGCTTGCTCGTATATCCCCGTCAAAAATGATTCTCACCAAACATGAGACTCTTAAGTATTGTGCTACTTTATTATGTTACAATATAGGTACAAATATGTTTGAGGTGAACTCAAGTCGCTAAGATTTTATACAAATTACCAAACCTTTTTTAACATCAGGTCACTTCTAACAACATATGAGCAGTTAACTCGTTCGTCTCTTAACCAGAAAATACTTTGTGTCAAAGTTGATGTAATTACAGTTTTTAAATTCCTCTGTATAATCGGGACTTTAATGTTAGCGATAGTGTCGGGAGTTCCCCAGCCCTCTATTCCTTAGCGAACAGATTTTGTGCACAAACTTGAAGTCAAAGTGATTTGACATTTATTCCATGGCTAATAAAGTTCAGAATGATTCCTGACTGTTAACTCGGCGGAATTGTTAGTAGTGGGAATTGAAGAGCTATATAAGTGCGGGCTCGAGCACAAGAGCTTTATTCCGTTAAAAGTTCTAAGCTCATAAGCTGCGTCTTACTTTTAAATAATCTTTAGTATTTTTAAAATGAATTTCAACAAGATATTAAGTTTTCTGTTTGTGTTGTTTGCGGCTCTGAGCTGCGTCATCGGTGCACCGGAACCTAGGTGGAATCCTTTCAAGAAATTGGTAAGCTAGTTAAATAAATAAAATAAATCCCCTCACGCCTGTAACCCAGAAGGTTAGGCAGAGATTTCCATTTGGTGCGATCCTGGCACACCTCTCTCGCTACTTCAACATCTACGCATACAAGCTCGTCGGTTATGGGTACTCCTTATATCACCCTTCTTTAGTATGTTACTAATCTAATCGATATCTGTTCTCCTAGGACATAACAACGCTGCCACTCACTTTTGCAACATGAATTTGTTTCGTTACTCTTCCTTCATTCATCCTTTAAACATGCTTGACTAATTAATATTAGTAAATTGATAATTTACTTTATAATTTTATAATAATTAACTCTATTAGTGTCATAAAATTATTTAAACTTTCGTGAGACATATTTTAACACACTAATTAAAACGGCTTTACTCACGCGTGGTTTGGTGTATGTACCGACTAGTTTCGAGCCCGTCGGGGGCTCTTCCTCAGGGTGAGTGGGGCTGGCATAGGTTCGCGGTCGAGGCGCGCCGCGACCGCGAACCTATGCCAGCCCCACTCGCGGTACATACACCGAACCACGCGTGAGTAAAGCCGTTTTAATTAGTGTCTATTAGTGTCATTATGGATTTTAGTAACTTGTAAATTTTAGAGTTTAGTTTAACAAGCTAAATTGCCAGACACAAGTAACAATATATAAAAAATTTACCACGCTCTCCACCTCTGACACCTTAAACTGTATAATTGATTCAAAATTATTATTAATAGTTATTTATTGTATTGCTTATTTCAGGAACGAGTCGGTCAAAACATTCGCGACGGCATCATCAAAGCGGCACCGGCAGTCGCTGTAGTGGGGCAGGCAGCTGCTATTGCTAGACCTGGAAAATGATTTCACCAACCTGTGTTCTATGACATGAGACTGTTTTATTATTATCACTTATTGCAATTATTTTGTTTAAATATACTGAATAAATAAGACTAATTGTATTTTGCATTTTATTTTACGATATAGCCCCCGCGAGTTGATGATGCGCTGGGACCTTGTCAAATTTACATCCGCGTGACGTCAGCCGTAACTAAAAAGTATAGTTAACAAAATGAATATATAATTATGAGAGAAGAAGTGAGAGAGATGTGATGTGATGTGAGATCATGTCAAATGGAATTGTGTAATCTCTGCCTTCCCCTTATAGGTTGCAGGCTTCAGTAAATATTTATTTGAGGATGTTAAACAGATGAATAACGTGCATGAAAATGTATTTGAATTGGGATGAATAAATAAATCCTGTATTACAAAAGAGCTGAGTTCTCGTGTTCCATTCCAATATAGATATTCTTGTTTCAGACTCCACAAAAACCACTATCAGATCTGAGACGCAAACAATACGTCTTGTTGGAGACGTTACCAAAGTGCTTTGATATTTATCGCCTATGTCTAGTGTTATTACAGAGAGCGTGTTATTTTATGTTCATATTTCACTCAAACGGGCACTTATTTTTGAAAGATGAAACTTGAAATATGATCCTTTTTATTTATGCCAAGAATAGTAATAGATTGATGTCCGTATAAATACCCTTAAGGTAGCATTCGGGTTTACGCGACCGCGACATGCGGCCGAGACCATTCGTCTGCGCGACCTTGGCCTGTCGCGGGGCGAACACTAGCTTACCGATGTTAGCGACCGCGACCCGCGACCCGCGATCTGCGACTCTTTTCGCAGTTTTTATGTTTGACGCTGCTGCTTATAGCCCCGGTAAAAAAAATGAAGATCAATTTTCACGTCTTAAAAAAAAGAGTGTTTTCACAGTCATAAAACGACATTAAAATTATAAGAAAGAAAAGTTCAGAAAACATTCTAGGTTAATTCATAGACTGTATTCATAGACATAGATTAATTAAATAAATTTAAACATGACAACACTAAGAACAAATGACACATCAAACACAAGGGTCATGTGACTGCACTGCCTCCGGTCGCCGCGCGACGCTCTGGCCAAGACCACCGGTCACGGGTCGCGGTCGGGGGTTTAGAAG
>JWHW01031490.1:151732-170204 GCA_000931545.1 Papilio glaucus | reverse complement strand
TTGTTGAAAATATTAAATTTATATCTCATTAATGCTATACCGAATAATTTCAATACCACATCATACGGCTTATCACCTTTTATCTACTTTTTACATAAAAAAAATATTTCACTTAAAATATACCAATTGCTTAACAAAATTAATACTAGAGCTAATTTGAAAATATACGTGACATTTTTCCTCTCATAGGCATCCGCAACTAGCAAATGAGTTTCAGATGTGTTGCCTACCTTTAATGGCCAGAGGAGGGGATAGACAGGACATAGTATACTTCCTTCTCCTACTCATCCCCTCTCCCGTTCAATCCTCTTCCCCTTCCCATCCTATTCTTTGTAGGGTCGATAGGAAAGGAAAGAGGACTGACACTGGGCCTCCGGCACTTAACCCATCCGACGAAACGCAAAATAATAAAAATACTCCTACTTCACGCCTGTCCTCTGTAAGGTGGAATACGACGCGTAATATACAAACAAAATTAATTCTAAAACGCCTTTTATTTCTATGTCAGCAAAATCACATACAAACATCTTCAAGGCTTTTCTTGTACACAAAATACACTTAAGAAAGCAGCTTTAGTGTTATTTAGTTTGTCAGAATTTTGGATCGAATTGAAATTGCTCATTAATTGTTTATTTAATAGTTATTTTTTGTGACTCATTTTCCACTGATTGTCTTAAGCAGACATTTACAGCTACGCCGGTATGCTATGTAAAAATAAATCTTAATCATACAGTAAGTAGGTTTTTTTTTGAGTGCTTGTATGTATTCCTTACATGTAAGCTGTAGTGTTTAGTATTTAGTTGTGACTTGATCAACTTAATACTACAAACGCAGTAAAAATCTACATATAATAAAAAATGTAACTGATCGCTGTCTGTACATAGAAGATATTTGAGAAAAACTATTATCGGGGGCCTTCATAAACGCAATAAAACCCAAAACAATGATTATTAGAATTTTTGTCTGTTTATCTGTTTTTATGTGCGCTTGTTACCGCTAATCTCAGAAACGGCTTAACCGATTTGGGTGCGGTTTCACTAATGTATTGTGGTAAGCTTCGCTTAACATTTAGTGTTTGTTTTATCTCAATCGGTTTATAAATAAAAAAGTTACATTAATTTATCCGTGTCAAACATTCGTTCGATAAAAATGGTATAAAATGGAGTACTATTATGTAGCTAATATCATTTCGTTTAAGTAAAATTGCTGGGCGGGTAAAACCGCGGGGCACAGCTAGTCATAAATAATATTCAACTCTATTGGTATACATATCAAAGATTAGGGTTGACAAATCCGCTCAATCGAACGTATACGTATACTTTGTGATCGATGTAAATGACAGAATATTGTTAGATGAATCCCAGCCCTAGCTTTATAAGTGAATCCCCGAGAGAGCAGTAATATTCTATTCCTAAAATTCGAATGATTAATAAACCTGTATTTCAATATGAAGAGGATAATTTCATTATTTTCCTCTTTTTCTGCATTCAAATGTTAACTTACTTAACAATTCTTGTCTTATTTTTGATGCAGTAGAATAACATTCCCTTTAGGCCTAGTGCACAAGTCTAAAGGATTTTATCTATGTTATCCCCTCCCCTGTCCATTTAAGGTAGGCAAAGCATCTGCAACTAATTAGCTTATTACACATACCTATGGGTAACTGTCACTTAATATCAGGTAAAACTCGTGCTCGTTTGCCACCTTTTCTTCTAAAACAAAAAATAAATAAAGTGGACTTGATTAATTTTTGATGTTCTTTTATGTTGATTTTATTTTATGTTGCGGTTGTTGAGATGTTATTCGGAACGTCAGGTACGTTAGGTGACTATCGCTACCGAACTAGTTGCTCGTTTCTCTCCTGCTACCGCATAAAACCAGTTGTATCTTGAAAAACAAATTTTTAAGAAATCTATCTACGCATAATGTACACACGTTAACAGTTCCATTTTATTCGAATAGATATTTTCCTTCATTTAAACATGAAAATACGTTTAACGAACAAAATTATTTATAGAGTGTATTCTACTTTTCGCTTGACGAGTGAACTGCGGGAGGCCCAATGCCTCCCTTATTCCTCTTCCCATCCTTTACGAACAAGCCAAGTATGGGAAGGAGAAGATGACTTAACGTCGGAAACGATGGATAGGAAAAGGAAATATAATTTTCCTTCCTATCTTTGTGCATTAAAGGTAGGCGACGCATCTGCAACTCATTACCTGGTACCTATGGGTAGCGGTTATATCAGGTGCACCGCTACCCATAGTTTACCTTATTCTATAAAAACAAAATCGAAGCCTGGTCTGACGAGGCAAAGTCCGAAATGCTACCAACACTATTTAAGTGAAAGAGTAGGAGGTCATAGTAGTGAAAGTCAGGGAGGGAGATCAATAAACTTATTTACTTTTTCAAGTTATGAAAGCGGACGTCTTGTGAGAAAATAATTACACGGGAGACTCCCAGAGCTAATGTAAGAATTGTTTTCCTAACGGAATTGTATTTGTATTGTTATAAAACAAATAAGTTTTCACGACTGTTTCACGGAGAGGCACAAAATATTGCTTTAAATTTAAACGATCGAAACGATTTAGAAACTCTTAAGGCAACAAATCGAACCAAAGCTCCGATGCAGTTTTATGACCAACTACGCCTGAGAGTCATCTATTTCTCTTCATTTACATATTGTAAAAGTATGTAGGGAGTAAAATATGGACTTTAAACCTTAATATATAATCCAATTCTGTAATATACATAAATGCCATCGGGTCGAAACAAATAAATAAGACTTATATTTAATTTAAAAAACCGGCCAAGTGCGAATCGGACTCGCGCACGAAGGGTTATTATACCATTATCTAGAAAATCACGTTTGTTTTATGGGAAGCCTCTTAAATATTTATTTTATTCTATTTTTGAATATATGTTGTTATAGAGGCTACACAAATACATCACCTGTAAAAATGTCAACTGTCTAACTGTCTAACTGTCACCTGTAAAATGTCAACTGTCTAACTATCACGGTTCATGAGATTCAGCCTGGTGACAGACGGACAGCGGAGTCTTAGTAACAGTGCGGGACCCTATTACTAAGACTACGCTTTTACCCTTTGGGTACGGTACCCTAAATAAACAAAGAAAATTATTGACTGTGATTTTTATTGTATTTACAAATTTTTCAAAAAAAAAATAAAAAAATTCTATCGCCTATGTTAATCAGGTATAATGTAGAATTCTAATGGTTTAAGAATTTTTCAAATCGGCCCAGTGGTTTCAGAGCCTATCCAATGAAAACAAACAATCAAATCTTTTCCCTTTATAACATTAGTATACTCTTTAAAATCGACAAACCTATCGGTGGCCATCTTCGAACTCCTGGATCTCCAAAGAAATACACTAGAAAGGGATGACGCGATGAATCTCTCTCATCGAACAGAAGGCAGAATTATAAATGAAGAAATAATAAAAAAACGCAAATATTTTCTTTTGATCCTCTTAATGTCTTTTATTGGGTTATATTAAAATAAATATACGAAATATTCCATTATGATGATATAGATGGGATGCTTCGAATTTATATTTTATTAAAGTGATATCTCTTAAGGAAAGTTCGACCTTTTTTGTTTCTTGATAAAGGAAAAGGCTCTTTTATGAATAATAAATATTGTTTCAAGCAATAAATCGGCAATTGTTTGGTGTCCGCCCTTCATACGATTCGAGTTACAGTTTTAAATAGAGACCTCTTGCAATAATGAATTTTCATCATTCTTTGGTACGTGAAATTTAAAAATTCTAAATTGTTGTCTTCTTAGCTATCTGTATTTTTTGACAAGTTATGTACGAGAAATAAAGTTACAACTATTACCATGAAGGACGATTAAAAACGTAAGCGTCCGATGTCCGGTTAAACTGATGTTAAGTGACCGCTACCCATAAGTATCCGCGACGAGCATATGTTGCCTACTTTTAATGGATAAAGGAGGGTAGACTCAAAAAAAGATTTTCCGTCTATTCGTCCCCTTCCCAGTCCAATCCTCTTGCCCTTCCTATTCTATATTTTGTAGGAAACGATGGGAAGAGGAAGAAGACTTGCACCGGGCCTCTGGCACCTCATTCATCAGATGAATGAGGTGCCAGAGTATACTCCTACTTCATGCTGTCTTCTGTGAGGTCGTGGTATTTCACCGGTCGTGGTATTTCACAATTGCTCAGATATATTTATCTCATGGATATTATAAAAGACATAAAATCCTAACAATTCCTTATCTACAAAACGCAATTAAATGTTCACATACTTTAAAAAGTAATAAAGAAACCCCATTATACATACAAAGGCAGTTTATCCGGCTACCAGCGTAACGTTTGAGTTTATAGCTTTAATTCAATAAGTTTGTTATTTATGTTTTACCTTCCATTCCATGTGGCTTGGCGAACATCTTATGGTATTTTTAATTTGTTTGCGTGAGTATTTTTTGTATTATAATTGTATGGATAGAAATTTTCTCACTTTTATTTTGTTCAAAAGTACTTACTAGTCGGGAAGCACTGATCCTTGGTAAGCGTCAGGTTTGTCTTATGTTAAATGATATGGATTTTCATATCAGGAACCACCTTCTTTATTTTGACGTGTGACAAAAAAATAAGAATTTAAGTTCTTATTTTTTTTTCTTCATCCAAATAAACGGACTGCATACTCTCTGCAGACTACAGGTCTTCTAACACTACTACTAATACGTCTTGTAATAAAGACAATAAATCATGGTGCCGGAAACAAATTGTAATTTTCCATAGACTTTTTGCCGCATGGCGCAAGCAATACAATTCAAAAACCCTTTGTTACAAAACTGAGCTTTTTGTCGTCCGGTCAAAAGTTCGTACTGGCTTTATATCGAAGAAATGAACACTATAAAATGCAAAACCTCTTTAAAACTCGTCGAATAAATGAATACCGTCACTCATCAAGAAATTTAGTTATCACTAACACCGCTTTAAATGTGCCCAAATAAATGCGTGACGTGCCGGAGGCCTAATTTCTGTCATCTTCCCCTTCCCATCCTTTCCTCATAAGGATAGGATGGGAACGGGAAGAGGATTGGACGGGGACGGGGTTAACGGGCAAAATGGTATATCGTGTCTATGCCTTCCTCTGGCCATTAAAAGGTAGGCAACGCATCTGCAACACAATTGCTTGTTGTGTGCTATGGGTGGCGCTCACTTGATATCAGGTGATCCGCTTGCTCGTTTGCCACCTTATTCCATAAAAAAAAACATTATTACTAATTTTGAGTAATGGATCCGACTACATTAGAAGTGTAGATTTTTTTATTTCTCTGACTTTTTCTAGCAATACTCTCATTGTCTTTATTTTTTTTTTATTTTAATGTCTTAATTATATTATTTTAATCGTACACAGTAATAGCAGATTCGATGTCAGAATACGTCAACGAACGCCACACTGCGCCGTGGAAAGTTCGCTTCTATCCGAAAAAATCAGTTTTTAGAAAATCGGACCTCATTGACAGAGGATGTACAGTTTTTCTTTCCGACTGCCCAAGTCATTACAAGTAAGTGTTTGTTTTATATCAAAGAACTAAGTTATGATAAAACTTTTAATTATTATTGGTTAGGAATGCAAAATAAACTATAATCTCAGCCACGTACTGGTCGATGTAGCGTGGCTGGTCAAGTTTGCGGGAGTCCATTAGAGGAAGGGGGGGAATAAGGGACCTGAAGAGATAATTACGGGAGTTATGGGTTCATACAATAGTCGATATATGTTGGTTAGTAGCGATGACGAAAATTTATATTAGAGAAAATTTTATATTAGAGAAGCTATAAGCGATACGTGCAATATTTTTATGACAATAACCTTAGTGCCTAATGGATTATCGAACATTGGGTTATGGGTTCGAATCCGGCATTCAACTATTGTCGTGAATGTCCAAGCACAAGCCAAACCTTAGTTGGTATCGTTAAATGAAATATTAATAAATTATTTCAATAATCTACCAATATTTCACTTTTCCGAGTAAGGTTGGCGTCTGGCAGGCGGCCGGCCGTAAACTGTTACAGCTAAGGTGATAAGGGTCCACACTTTTAATTTTATTTATTAAATGCGTGTATTTTTACCTTCAATTGAATGTTTAAATAAGTGTAAAGGCCTATTGCACACGACGTTTATTGTCAGCACGATGCGTGCTGTACGCGTTTAGTAACGCCTAGGTAACCCAAGACTGTTGACGCGTTGTAACTTTGTATCGCCATAAACGCGAAGAGAACGCGCTCATCAAAAATGCGCGTCGTCTGCGCGCACAAATAACGTCGTGTACAAAGCCCTAAAAACACTATAAGTAGATTTTTTTTTCTAGAAACAAATTGGTCTGCGCGCGACACTACGACGGGGAACTCAAAACTTTTACCAATTATTGCGCACTGGAATATGAGAATTGTCATAGCTGGAGAAGTGAGTTACTTTATGTGAAACATTTTAAGACTGTGATTTCTCACAGTGGGGACATAAGGTGAAACTTGTACGTTTACAGGATGGAATAGTAATTTGTTAAAATATTCAATAGTACTACAAGTCGTAATATTGAAGATGTCGATTACATATTCGGATTCCAGGTTCGATTGTCAGCGCGAGTAAAAAGTTGTGGGATTTTTTTAAAACCCATTGTTCTTGAATTTGATTGCGGCAAATGTTATATCTAAGAAGCTTAATGTATTAAATTATATGTAGGCAAATCGGCTATTTCTAGCAATCGTCTTGTATCCTGGGTTTAGCTAAAGGCGCGGTGGTAACTGGCGATATACCTATGGTGAGATTCCTACAGATTAGGTCCCTAACATATTTATCGTAGCACGATGCAGTAAAAATCATTCAGTATAATATTTTCTAGTTAATATCACCGCTGTATGTTAGAATGAAGAACCCTAATAAACATGTATCAACATGTCATCGAAACGTTATTGTCCAATCTGCAACACAGTATTATAAATAAATAAATATACGCTCACTCCCGTAGCCCAGAGGGGTAGGCAGAGATTATAGATTTCCATTTGGCGCGGTTCTGGCAATCTATCAAGCTTCTTCTTCATCCATACATCTACGCTTACAAGCTCGTCCTTTACGGGTACTCCTCGTATCGGCCATATATTATAAAATTAACTTACTATTTACAAATTACTATACATTGTATTATTTTTATTTCAGAATGGAGCTTGATCAAAGAAAATAGGTGTTAAAATATACAAAGAAGTGTTCTAATTTCATTTAAAATTTGTTAAATACGTAATCTACGATCCATTAACTTTTAAACGATTACGCGTTGTCTTTCAAAATTAAAATAATAATTTAAATATCGAAATAGAGTATTCATATTTACTAAATTAAATTATTACAATACGTCAGACAGTGACATAAATAAATTCATGAAATACTCATAAAAGAAGAAAATGTCCATGGTTTTACATCTAAAAACTATGTAATTTACATTTCTAGGCTTACATAGAAATTCTATTTAGTCTGTTTTGGTATTTCAAAAACAATTCAATAAAATTTATTTATCTCGATATAAATGTATCTAGATTGAGTGGTGTATAATGTAATGTAATTTAAGATTATTAATAATGCTATATTACTGTTGTTAATAATAAATTTTTATCTGGTAGAGCCTGCAACAACGACATCTGTTGGGATGAATGGGCCGGAAGGGCCGGTGAAATACCACGACCTCACAGAAAACAGGCGTGAAGTAGAGGACTCTCTCTCTGCGTTTCGTCTGATGAATGAGGTGCCGGAGGCCCAAATCTAGCCCCCGTCATATTCCCATCCTTTTCTAGTAAGGAAAGGATGGGAAAGGGGGAAGAATTAACTTCCTCTGTCCATAGAGAAAGCAACGCATCTGGAACTCATTAGCTTATGGCAGATGCCTATGGGTAGCAGTCACTAAATATCAGGTAGCCCACTTGCTAGTTTCCAACCTTCTGTCATAAAGATAATAATAAGCACTGAAGCCCGTAACCCTCTGGGGACACCTCCTTCGCTTCGTCTTCATCCATACATCTACTCATATATGCTTCTCGATTACGGGTACTCTTTATAACGTCCTTCTTTAGTACATCACTAATAATGGTTATTACTATAGTGTTCTTTTCAAATAAAAAAATACAAATTTTAAACTACACTTTCTATCTTGTATCAAGAAATAAGTAAGAAGCTAGTCCTATTTATCGTCATATGTTTTCAGTGTGAATGTTTTTATACCTTTATTACACATAATTTAAGTATTATTAGCAGATTCCACTACCATCGTCGTCCTTAAGGTAATGCCACGTACTACCTGTAATAATTTAAACGGAGAAAGTTAAAGTTTATTACGAAATAACGATACGAATCCAGCACTGAAACAGGAATTACGTAGTTTTTACAGTAGTCTTCCTCAACCTGATGGTTTGCCATGATTAGGCTGGCTCTATCAGGAAGCATAATCATTTTACAGAATACCAGCTTGAGATTAAGCTTGAGGAAGTTAGCTTTGGTTAAAAATGGAGTGGAGGTATGTATTTTTTTATAATAGGTGGCAAACGAGCAAGCGGTCCACCCGACTTTAAGCGACTGCATTCCTTAGGCACCTGGAACATTGGGTTGCAGGTGCGTCCTACCTTTAATGGACAGCGGAGGAGACGAACAGAAAAATGATATTTCCTTTTCCTATTTATCCCCCTCCCGGTCAAATCCTCCTCCCATTTCCATTATTTCCTTGCAAGAAATGGATGGGAAAGGGAAGAGGAGTAGAATTTGGCCTTTTCGGTCATCAGTCGCAAGTATGAATACTTCTACTTTACGCCTGTTTTCTGTGAGGTCGGCGGATATGCCATGCCCACATATAAATAATTCTGGATTTCGTCCGCTGAGTTGTGTCCGGGGTTCTTATTCCGTTTTTATCCTTCCCTCATCGTGTTTTTCTTGCCTAGATTTCTCTATGTATCATGTACGACGGATAACACGCCTTTGACTTTTTTAATTCTTTACATGTATGCAACTGCCCTTTCGTGCAACAGAACCCCCCCGACCAGTGTAGTACCATAACCTTACATATGATGGACAGCTTTTCTGCGTTTCGCCTGAAGAGTGAGATGCTGAAGGCCTAATTGTAGTCCTTATCCTATCCTATCCTTATAAAAAAAGGATGGGAAGAAGAGGAGACCGGGAGGGTGTGGATAGGAAAAGGAGACATCCCTTTTCATGCAGGCATAGACAGGGGACAGGTCCCCTCCTCTGTCCATTTAAGACAGGCAGCGCATCTGCGACTCTTTTGATTTTTGCGGATATCTATGGTAGTGGTCACTTAACATTACTTCGTTGTTTGCCACCTTCTACCATTAACACATCTTTAATTCTTTGCATTTAGTGAAGATACAACTAAATGTGGCATGATGCCTTCGAAAATGAACGCTTATTTACAGTATACTGTTCAGGATATGAGTGAGTTTATTTGAGTCGGTCCTGAAATAACTTGATAAAAATCTCACCTTTTACATTGTCGCCTGCTCCAGTTTTACAATTCTCATAATGCATGTCGCAAAAAGTTGCGAATGGCTTCTTCGATTTACCAGAGCTATGAGGTTCACGGTCGTTTATAGCGCATATAGCTATTTTGCTAAAATAAATAAATTTTGCATGTTTTTTATGAAAGGAGGTAGCTGGTTACCTGATGTTATGTTACTGCTATCGATAGGCATCCGCAATAAGGAAATGAGTTGCAGATGCGTTTCCTACCTTTTAATGGACAGAGAACAGGATAAACAGAAAAAAGGATATTTCCTTTTCAAACTCGTCCCCTATCCGTGTAATCCTCTTTCCGTTCCCATCCTATTCTTATAAAGAAAGGATGGCAAAGGTAACAGAACTGTAACTGTAACTCTTGTACAGTTGGCCCTGCGGCACCTCATTCATCAGACGAAATGCAGAAGGATACTTTTACTTCACGCCTGTCTTCTTCGGTATTTCACCGGTCGAGCCATTTCATTCATGCAACAGATGTTGTTGCGGGCTCTACTACTGTTGGTAGGAGGGAAGAATGGCGTTAGACAAGGTCTTAGATATGAATGTGAAGGGATGTGTCAGTAGAGGTAGGTATCGTTTTGGAAACGAAAACTTGTCATGCCGACCCCACATAAAAGGGGAACAGGGCAAGATTATGATGAAACGAATCAATCCATATAACTTAGTCCTGCGCTCAACCAACCAAACCAGAGCTGAGTTCGAAACCCAGGTGAAACTTCTTCTCTATTTTTAAACTGATAAATATTCAATTTTCGAGCCTAACCCGTATTTTTGATGACATAATTGTGTCATAATTGTTTCAGTAGTTTAAATCTTTGATACTGCTTGAAATATTGTTTATTTTTAGATGTAAAATGTAGTTTTCTTACAAAATGGTTATACTGTAGCACTGCATTAATTCGGTGGCGCATTGAGAGACCGAATTCTCAACCGGAAATGACTCTAGCTGCGCTGGAATTGTCCAGAACTCTACCATCGGTTCGGTTGTTTCTGGTTTAATTTCAGGTATAAAATCTGAAACTGAAACGTTATACATATGAAATTAATGAACGATTATACATATGAAATTAATGAACGAAGTTTTTAATTTAAAATAAGGATCTTGTCATTTCAATTTCAAGCTTTTAAAAATCAAATTTGTTAAATTTTCAACTTCGGTGAACTTAAGTCTTTACTAAAGTTTCACAGATGCACAAGTTTCGCTTGTGTGATGTCTGAGAATAAGAGCGTAGCGTGACGTCGCAAAGAAAGCGCATCACGAAAAGTATGTACATCTCTCTCGCACGGGGTCAAGCTTATGAGTATGAAGGAGGCAGTTATTGTTTTGTTTTTGCTACTCTTTATAAATAAAGAGTGGTGTTTTTTGCATTCGATTTAATTCACGATTCTCATTAGAAGCAAAAATATAGTTAAAAAAATATATTAGAATTAACACACACCATTCAACCTTATTAATACCAGAGTAGATTGAATATTTTTTAATTATTCCAAGTTAAATCAAAATCATTTAATTTTAAACATACTGTATAATGAAATTGCGTCAATGTGTTTACTGTGATGCCAGCTTATGTTAACCGATCTATACTAAATTTGTTTCTATGTTCCTTTTATAATCAATTTATTATTCTATCTATCTATTTGTGTTCTTGGATAGTATCTTAGAATTATTTAAAGATTACTTACGTAATAAAGGAAGAAAGAAATTGAAGGTACATTTATTCATTATGTAACGTGTCTATCAAACTTACAAATTTAAAGGGAGTTCACTTATTTTTCATCATAAATGCAATGTAAAGTGTATAGGATGCAATAATACAGTCTTAACGATTTCATAATTGATTTTCTGCAAAGACAAGACAATTGGCATTTTTAATTGGCTTCATTTTCAATTATGCGATACTACGAAGATACGATAATTATATGTTGCTTTCAAACACAAAACATTTGTCAGAACCGAAAGGTTCTGACCAGTTGTTCTGCGAATTCAGATTGTTCCCGATTTTGCTGGATAATGGTGTCATATAACACGAGGTCAGCCGCTGAGTCGTTTCTTCCACCGAAAAAAGTTCCCTGTAGTAGTGTATTTGTAGCATGGACATAGCCTCATCTGCTATTATATATAGGACTTGATTAACAAGATATAGCATAAGAAATATCGTTATCGTAAATTCTTGAATTAGTTACTACATTTGTTAGTTCATGGTAGAATATCTGTTGCAAGAGTGGGCTGGCTCGCCCGGTGAAATACAACGACCTCACTGTGGGCAGGTGTGAAGTAGGAGTTTCTGAGTTTAGTCCGATGAGTGAAGTACCTATAGGTTGATGATAGTCCCCTTCCACTTCACATCCTTTTCTTATTGAAAAGAGATGGGAAGCAGAAGAAGATTTGATGGGAGAAAGGATGAATAGGAAAAGGAAAATGATACAGACATATTTTTTGTTTATACCCAAGTTCTTCATCAATTGTTTTTGAAAGAACGCATAGTAGAACGAAGAAAATATCGTTTAGAATTAATGTCTTCATTAAAAAAGTGTAAGTATTGTTAGACGTCAACAGATTTAATTAAAATTATTATAAATGTAAAACTCAATAGAAGTAAATTCTACTAACGGTTTTTTCTTGTAACATCAATTTGAAAGGACTTGATAAACAAAAGTAACTTTACAATTTTTTCTGCCTTCCACGTTTCAATGGGATAAAAAAAGTGAACAGCGAAATGAACGCGGAGCTAGATTGGAGAATTTTCCGGTATTTCAAATGAGAGAACTCGGAAAGAAAGTACAAATAAAAGGAGATGAGTTGTTGTGTTGTGGTCTTGTTCTATGAACTTTATACCTAGCCAAATACTTTTTAAACAGCCAGAGTGTTATTATGGAAGAGAAATCGTACCCTATGGATCTACTGGTCTGAAAATAAATGCTTTTATTTTATTTTATAGGAACGATATATTTTAACTATTTTATATTCGATATTAAAAGGTTGTTTTTTTACGTAATAAGGATTTAACCATCAGTATCTGTGCGTCTCACTTAATTAACCATCTCCACTCATAGACATCCGCAACGACGGACAACGGCATATGAAAATCGCGTGCAAGTAAACGATCGTACCGACGACCTGGTCATGGTTGCGGGAGCACTGGATGAGGGCGGCCGAGGATCGATCTTTGTGGCGATCAATGGACTAAGCCTAAGCTCAGCAGCGGACGAATATATTGAAAAAAATTATGTACATATTACATAGCATCGCTCACATAGCCAATGTAATAATATCTTAGACACATTTCTTTTTTTTACAGAACAAAGTGGCAAACGAGCCAGTGGAGCACTAGCTTTAATGAATAAGAAATGCAAAAAAATGCATAGTTTACTATTTTACCTATATATTTAGAAGCTGTTAACGTCGAAGTCTAAATAACTGCACCCGTGTGTTCGCGTCCTAACAATGTGTGAGAATCTTAATAACAAACCCGTCCTCCACTGTAAAAACAATGTCAAAACATTTTCGGTAGTTTGTAATTAATTATTATCATTTTTTTTTATTTTGCTAAAATTTTTAAGCTAAATTAAGCTTTTGTTAATTCTACACAGTTAAATAGTAGTTTTAATTATATACAAATAAGTTAAATGCCTAAACCAAGCAAAGATATATAAGCAAGCTAAATATAAAATATATAAACGTGATTAAATTGATTGAAATGAATTTTAAAAAAATGGACAGAGGGAGTTATACAGCAGAAAGAATATTTCCTTTTCTTTTCCATTCACTCCCCCGTCAAATCCTTTTGCCCTTCCCATGTTTTTCTTATTAGAAAAGGATAGGGAATGGAAAAGGAGTGAAATTAGCCTCTGGCACCTCATCAGACGAAACGTATGAATACTTCTACTTCACGCCTGTCTTCTGTGGGGTCGTGGTATTCGGTGGTATCGTCGGTCGAGCCGGCCCATTCATGCAACAGATGTTGACTGTGGCTCTGCCACTATTGTTTTATTTCGAAAATAAAATTTATTTGATTTTCGCTGAGAATTTTGAAACTGGAACATTTATATTCAAAAGGATCCTCGTGAGTCGCATCCAAAGTGGAGTGGATTCAAGTGGCCCTCATTTTAATGATTTCTTTTTCAATAATACGTCATTTTTCAAGTCTATTGAAAATTATCTTTCATAGAATTAAAAATGAGCGGGACAAGATCCAATAGTTAGTTAGGCGTACTGCTTTTTAAGGTTGACATTATAAATTGGGATTTAGATTTTTTTCTCCATTTCACTTTTGTTACATCGGCACTTGATTTTATGGATTTCATTCAGTTCTGGCCCGGTGATGCCGCTACCCCAATAGGCCCAGCATGACTTCGCATGTTTAATTTGTACTTTATTTAAAGGCTGATTCCTCAGTAATTGTTACTATCATGCTGTGAACCTTTTCCTTTATATCAAGGGAAGGGTAAGGGAGTACTAGGCCATGTCTCCAACATATTGAAAAATACCCACAGTTTGTGGAACCAGCTAGTTATATCTAAATATAATTTAATAATTTTCTTTATATTAGTTTAAAGTTCGTTCGTTACGCAACTTACTAAACTAAATAAGCAATAAAAACTATGTTTATTGATAAGGATCGTTTCCCGACAATTTTAGTTCCATTAGCAAATCCCATGCGGTCAAAATTAAACGCCAGGCCATTAGTTTAACACACAAGTTCCTATGTTGATAACTTTAAGTTATTGTATTCATGTTAGAGTAAGTTAGAGCTTAATGGCCTTATAATGGCCTTATAATGGTCTAAGCCTCCAAATTTGCGACTCTTGAATGGTAGCATCTAAGAATGTGGAATAACGACAACATAATCAGTTTAATCCAAAAGCGTTCTATTGCTGGACGTAGGCCTGCTTTAAAGATCGCATTAAAGAGTGTCCAAAGGTTCGCTACGAAGAACCCTTGCCACCCTCGTCTAGTAGATTTGCCTGACACCAACCTTCCTCGGGAATTCTGTAATTCTTCAGTGCAGCGGATAAAACTGAGGGGCACCAATAGCGTGTAATAAATGTCTAATTAATGGACATAATATAGATATTTAGATAGAGTAAAATTGAAAAAAAAATGTAAGTACTTCGTTTTTATTTTATTTCCAATAGAAATCCAATTCAAGTTTCCAATTAACATTTTATTTAAGTAGAGTCGCCTCGATACAATAGCTATTCATTCACTGGCTTAATTATTTTCGTGTGTTGACCAAAGTTTTTCAATTTGCTGGAAATCAATATAGCTTTAACATCTGGCTGTAATAACTCGTCGAACAATGCGTCTTGTTGTTTGATGTGAAATATTTATCTGCGTTATTTCCTAAATCTGTATCTATAATACCAGTACTTAATATGTGTTAATCAGTACGACTTAGGGTCCTTCAAGAAGCGAGCCTATATTTTCTTTAAAGGCCGGCAACACATCTGCAGTTCCTCTGGTGTTGCAGGTGTCCATGGGCGACGTTGATCACCTCAGTGTTCACGCCGCTCGTTTGCCCCTTCTCTTATAAAAAAAACTTTGCATTGTCTGCGACTTCGTCCGTCTCTAACTATTAATTTCACTTTAATTGCCCGTAAAATAATTATGCTTAGGGCATGAATTTCATTGATAGTCTCAACTTATTACATGTTTTCTAACTTTTGTTTTTTGTTGGGACCTGGTGATTCATTCAAAGTTTCTGGTGTTCAATTCTTAGACATATACCTCATTCTTTGCTCGACTGATAGGAGGATAACAATTTTCGTGGGAATGTATGTATGTAAATATGTTTGTACCTCCGCTCCATTTAAATCTCCTGTAGCCTAAACGGCTTGGCCCATTTTTAAGAAGTTATTTCTCCACGTAGTGTCATATGGGTACACAATTAATATCTTACAATATTATAATCTATACAAAACTAGGAGCAGTGGTGGCTCAGTGGTTTAGGCCCCGACTTACGTACTGTAGATCGCGGGTTCGAACCCAAATATACGCTTTACTTTGTGTAATTTATTTCATCACTACTGTTCCAAAAACGGGGAAGGAAAACATCGTGAGGAAACCGGCATGGCATGTCTTAGAACCAATGAATTCGAAGACATGTGACGTCCAACCCATTACGGCCATTCCCTTTCTCGGTGAGGAGGCCTGCGTCCCTGCAGTAAACAATGTGGGGAACATTCTAAAAAAGGCTGATTTATTATTATACAAAACTAAGTTTTTTACAATCTTTTACGTAAAAGCTATAGTAAATACGGACAAGACATCCTTTATTTTACGCAGTCAAAATTTGGTGCGACCAAAACAAATTTTCCCTCGATCAATTGAGCCATTTTTTCTTTCTCAATCTTACCATGTAATGTTTTCTTACAGTAGAAGTAGGCAAACGTCCAATTAACCGATGTAAAGTGACCTTAGGTGCTCATCAATATTCGCAACCATTACAAGAGTTTTTACAGTGGCAGAGCCTGCAACAACAACATCTGTTGCACAAATGGGCCAACTGGACAGGTATACCACGACCTCACAGAAGACAGGCGTCAAATAGAATTATTATGTTATCCATTGAAGGTAGGCAACACATCTGCAACTCAGTTTGTTGCAGATGCTTATGGGTAGCGTCCGGATGGCTCGTTTGCCACCTTCTGCTATAAAAAAACCGTCCCTCTGACGTATATGTTTGCTTATCCGCTGCGCGGGCGCGTCGCATAAGTTAGTAATAAACCGGCTGTCAACGAGTCTGTTTTAATTACTCACCCGCACGCACCTACGCAACACTCTCTTTGTTGTGAGAGCTTGATTTAATTTGAAAAGCCTTTTAATTGAAGGTTATATCACACGCTAAAATGCAAATAGAAGAACCCTTAAAGATTTCTCTAATTATCGTGACAATCCCTTAAAGAAGCGTCAGCTCAAGAAAGTTCAGCATTCTTTCAAATCCGCAGCGATACTTCACACGGCGGCTCGGCGAGTGTTCTCGACCTATTTTTCAGAACCGATTCTAAAAGAAAAAAAAGTACAACTTTTATCTATTTTCAATCTAGGTCTCATTAGTACTCGACATCGGGTGGACCTGATTTCGTACAATATGATTATATATATGGTATTCTTCATGTCTATTCAAACTCAAAGTACCTTTTTACACGACTGAGCCAGAATAAGGGTAATATACCGACTCCCGGACCATGTCATGCCATGTGTGAAATACAGACGCGTTGTCAGCCTTTAAAGAAGGAGTACGGTCACTTTTTGAAGATCTCTATATCGCGTTGGTTTGGAAATACCGCTGGCGATAGATCATTCCATAACGCGGTTTTACGAGGTATGAAATTTCGCAAAAACCGCACTGTAGTAGAACGCCAACCATCAAGGTGGATACTAGTTGGAGCTCTATTGTGTTGATCGATGATGGGATCCAGCGGCAGGAATTGTTCAAACGAGTTTTTTGGAACACTCGCCATGGTACATGCGGTAAAAAAGCGACGTCTCTGCGCAATGACATAGAATCAGTAAGAGCTCCGTTGTTGACCATTCGTAATTCAATTGATTGAAAAATTGTTGCAGATTGTAGCAGTAGTGTCAACTTTTTATTTATATTTTATTTCTTCCCTGGCCTGTAATTATTTAATTAACAATCTGTATTTTTACATGTATGTCTGTATGCATGTATACATTTGAATGTATGTATATACTTCCATTCCCCATCCATTGCGAACTCCTATCGCCTAAAGGTCTTGACTGATTTTGAAGAGCGTAGTATCCAATACGTATTAGATTAATAAGAAGTAGGTATACTTGTATTCAGACAGTTTTAACTGCTTAAATAGAAATAGAGTAGATTATTAATTAAAACCTCTAATTAAGTAAGCATGTGAAGATGTGCCTAAAGCCTCCAATTATTGAAGTACGTGCTAACATAAAAGAAAACAAATTTACAGGCTTATAAATACTGATCGCTAACAAATTAAACTTGAGCGTATACGGATTGTCCTCATTAAGTATTACTGAGCGAGGGAATTAATTAATGTAGATACAGTACATGTAACACTACTCTATAAATATTTTAAACATACGGATATTAAATAATACACACACAATTGAAATTTATTTATATTCTAAATAAAGTTGAACCCTATGTCATATGATCAACCGTATAGATCTGAGGTCTACATTCAATGGATTAAAATTATTACTTCATACAAACTTTCATCCCCTACTTTAGATATTTAGGGTATAATAATCCTTAGTGATCGCCTACGTTATAACAGAAATCTCCAGGTAGGCCCTCTTCTCTTCCTCCTCTTAGTCCTCTTCCCCTTCCCACCCTTTCCTCATAAGGATAGGATGGGAACGGGAAGAGGATTAGACGGGGAGGGGTTAACGGGGAAAAGGAAATATCCTTATTCCTGTCTATCTCCTCTGTTTTAAGGTTTATTAAAGGTAGGCAAAGCATCTGCAATACATGTGCGTGTTGCGGATGTATATGGGTAGCGTTCACTTCACATGAGGTGATCCGCCCGCTCGTTTGCCACCTTACATATACATAAAAGAAGAAAGTGACTAATTTCAGTAACTTTCTTCTTTTATATATCAGTTAAATAATCTAGAACATATGTTATGACGATTCCGTAAAATATTTTATTCTGTACGCTATTAATCTTAGCTCAACAGAAGAAAATTGAGAGTGGTTACACTAATGACTGTACTTGTTATTTGCTTAGTTCAAGTACTCTTGGGTAGGATCTTTGAGTGGTTTTTCTATCATGTCAAAAAAGCGTCGGTTAGAAAACTTCAAAAGCTTCATTTTGTTAAAGGAGGGAAAATAAGATACTGAATTGTTAACATAATTGTATTATAAACAGAAAGTGTAACAACTAATGCGTATTATCATGGCCATTTTAATA
>JWHW01031490.1:129481-140757 GCA_000931545.1 Papilio glaucus | reverse complement strand
GCGACAATAATTCGTAACGTAATAACAGCAATCTCCGTGGAAAATTTCAAGAAAAAGAAAGGTCCAGGTTGGGCTAAGCGGCTTCTTCTTTTCTAAATATAGATTAATGTATTCATGCTCATCCAAGCAAGTTAATTAAAAAAATATGTAAATAAAAATAATTTTTCCAGACACGTACATTTTACCAGCTCTAAGTAGTGTGTGTGACCCGGTTACGCTTCCGGCGACTGGGACGGAAGTGTGCGCTAAAACCAGGAAAGCTGCCTCTGACGTGCATGTTCAAGTTTTGAATCAATTGATTCTGATACATATGTTACAAATTATCTATTTCATGGACAATAAAAACGACTTTTAGGGTATGTAATAAAGTTAAGTGCTATTTAACAACGAAATGATTTTAAACTGATTCTTGTAAGACGTTTACCATTTGCGGTCTGACAAACTGATATACTTGATGAAAAGATTTCTCTTCCTATCTACCCAATTTGAGTTCAAAAACGTAATAATTTTATTTAAACATAAATGATATTAGTTTAATAGTAGTAATTTTTGTTAGGTTTGGTGTTAAGTAGATCGTAAAAGAGTTGATTAAAGTGAGGCATAAAAATTACATTCTTTCAGATCTCGGACAAATTAAGTGGCAATAAACACTTGAAGGCACTGAAGGTTTCGAAATTCGACCGCAGCATCAAATTGTTACAATAAGGTAAATCCAAGATTATTTTTGTACACGTTTCTAATATATTTTTACAGATATGTTGTTTGTTAGTTATATTGAATTAGGCTAAATCACTAGACAATTTCAAACACGCCAGAGGACATTTTAAAAAGATAGTTTTATTTTAACGTAACAATTGATTTTTAATCATAAATCAAAAATATTTTGTTCAATACAAAATAATCTATTTCTTGTACAATACAAGTGTAAAGCATTATAAGGGAAAAGTTTGGCTTAAAAGTGGATGTTGTGACTAGAATTGAGAAAGTTATGCTTCGGTGGTTCGGGCATGTTGAAAGGAGAACTTATATCGGTCAAATTAGTGACTTACTAAAAAAGGGCGATATAAGCAGCACCCATAACCAACGAGTATGTATGCGTAGATGTATGAATGTAGAAGAAGCAAGAGAGGTGTGCCAGGATCGCGCCAAATGGAAATCCATGATCCCTGCCTACCCCTCTGGGTTTCGGGCGTGAGCGCATATTTTTTTTTACAAGTGTAAAGTGTGTGTTGTCTATGATTGTTTGAAAACTTGGCGTCTGGCTCTAGGAAGTTATTGACGCTAGTGGATGCGGTGCCAGTAATTACTATTTATATATGCACTCATGCTCTTAACCCAGAGGGATAGGCAGAGATGACGGATTTTCACTTGCCACGTGCCAAGTCAAATAACAACAAATGTGACAGTACATAGGTATTTTCTTGAGATCCTAATGGATAATAGTTAGCCGTTTTGATATTTCATTAAAAATCATTGTTTAATATAATATCAAACAGTCAAACTATATCAACATTTATCTCAATATACGTTTAAAACATGATACAAAAACGTGAACATTTAATATGTCAGATACAATAAAAAATGTTTATTATGATCAAACACAGACCATCTGAAATTTAACACAACACATTTTTTAGATATTAAACCAATACGATAACCGTTCAGCGATCCAATGACGCGTCTGACATAAAACAGACTTGAATTTTTCTATCCAGCAACAAACATGTAGCGCAATCTATTATACCTAAATTTATTTTTCCACCTAACAGCGACGACAGTCCTTATGAATGGGTTTCATAAAATATAATTAATCACAATGAGTAATGGTATAATCAAATATATCCGGTCTTATTATATTTGGTCGTCTAAAACATTGTTTTACTCGAGTTTACTGCAATTAATAAAACTAGTTACAAAAATATAATAATAATAATTATTATTATTATATTTTTGTAAATTTGTAGGTATTTTAAGATGATGGTGATGGTACAAGGGTATTTTAAGATGATGATGGTGGTGATTCATTGATTTTTTTGATATTAATTGGTATTTTTTGGTAGTAAAACTCGAAATATATAACGTTATGTTAGATTTCAACTTAACGACGGACCTTAAACATGTAAAATTATACATATTATTAGTTATAACCTAATACACCATTTGGACATAAAAAAGACTGAAATTGTTTGATTAAAAAAACACATTAAAATGGTAACACGATGACTTTACTGATAGATTGACGGTATGGTATACGGCAATTCATTAATAGTTTACGTAATACATACAAACATACGAAAGTGAGATATGCCTAAATGTAAGCAGACCGACATTAAAAAATACAAAGCAAACGTCAGCGAAGCTTTTACTGTAACACCGGTGCTTTTAACCTCAAAAATCAAAGGCACAATTTATAGTAGTTTGCAGAGAACTGACAACTTGGCGAAAACATAATACAGGAGAATTCGTGGTGTAAAAATATATTCGAGTATTGAAATATATTCGAGTATCCAAGAGAATAGTTAGATTTACACAATACATGTTCCAGTACCGATGGAATAAAACGAAATTTTAAATTCTCGTTTTTAAATGAATGCAATTTGCTCAATAGAGAAACACGTCACGGGGTAACTTCAACGAATGCTAATGATTTTTTATTCGTCGTGAAGACTAGACTGTATGCAGTCTTAGGGTACAAAGTATCCGTATTAGAGGACTGAACATGCGATGTTTGTCTCTAGAAGTGTCGCTGAAGCCTGGTATCAATGTGCGGGTAGCCGGAACACAGTCAACCGGACCACAATGGGGCTATCCTCAGGCGCGCGCTGCTTTAAGCAAGCAAAACTAGCACAATCAACGTAATGCGTACAGATACCGTGCGGCTGGCCGCACTGTGCGGCTAGCCGGAACACGGTCAGCCGCTGTGGTTGGCCACAGGTTGCAGTTGCGTTGCGGCTGACCTAAGTGCGGCTAGATAGCATCACCGCGCCGTAATAGCGAGCAATAGCATGTTCCGTAGGCTGCAGCGCTACGAGGGACTGGAGCGGGCGGTATAGTTATTAAATAATGTTGAATAATAATGCAATTCAAACTTTTTTTAAAGATTTACTGATTACTAGCGTTGATATGCCAGGTAAAATGTTTCATTTTATTAGGTCTAATCTGGATATATGTCCCTACAATGCTTCTTGATTTTCAATGAAGAATTAGTTAATAAATAAAAACTCACTCTTCAATATCGGTCAAGCCGTGTAGGCTACAGGATGTAACAATTGAAATGACATACACATACATTACGATCATGTCAATTGGGCAAAAACAATTGTATAAGAAAAACTTCTTGGACAAATTTTTACACAAAAATTAAAAAGTCAATTGGGTAAAAACAATTGTAAAACAAAAACTTCTTGGACAAATTTTTACACAAAAATTACGAACGTACGCAGTAATGCGTTCACTCGATTGACATTACTTATTTATTTTATGATATTTTTACCTGATTTTGGTGCTTGTTCAACAAATTTTTGGTCTACAAGTCATAACCTTTTATGGAGTTAGTAGAACTTGAAAAAAAATCCCAAGCCCTATTTTACATAAAAGTTAAACAAACTAATTTCATATGTATTGTCTATTATTTTTAAAAAAAATGTTCTCTTTATGTGTCTCTCCCTCTCCATCTCTAATCGTACTCCTCGTGGTCATGGCAGAGAGTCGTGTGTCGCGTTAATAATTGTACTGACCCTACAAAAAGCTCCAGCGCCCACTAGGCGGCGGTAGAGCCCCCGTTACTACCCATGGTGTAAAGGCATAGATAGAAGTTAATAAAAATTGTTCATTGCGCCAAATGCACGAGCAGTATTTACGAAGATTTACAAGCTTGCGAGAATGTTTGTATTTATCCCTTAAGTGTCTACCTTACAAGCGACGCTTTCATGTAACCTCTCATAAATGTTTGATTGCTAAAGTATTTTATGCGTACATAAAATGTCATTAGATTTCAAACGCAAAGAGAATATTAATTTCGTACTAAATAACTTTGAACTAATTAAAGTCTTAGCGAATGTAGTCTTAATTTGATTGCACATAAAGCCACAGATATAAAAAGTCTAAAAGATTTTGGAAATTACTGAATGGACTCTTAGTTTCAAATAATAATTATAATATAAACTTTATTGTAACATAGATTGTTAAGCCTCCTTTGGATTTGTCAGTAGTATAGTCTACTAGTTTTTGGCATATTCCATTTTTTATCGAATAAGTATGGCAATGGCAATTTATTTATTTATTTATTTGGATAGAGGAGAGGATACATAGAAAAAGAGAAAAAGGCAAAATCCTTCTCCCATCTATCCCTCCCCTAAATCCTCTTTCCATTACGATCCTTTCATTATTAGAAAAATATAGGAAGGGGAAAAGGACTTGGACTAAGCATCCGGCACCTCTATTACCCGACGCCACAAAGCCGCCGAACTTCTTTAAATTCAAACATCATTGAAATATATACAATAATTGCTGAAACATTAATTAAATAACAATAAATAAAAGTTTGTTTATATAACACACTGATAATGTGATTGGAATATACATCTTTCTGCTTATTATAATACTTTATATTCAGTGCATGCAACTCTACAGTTCATAGTGTCAGAGCTACGCATGCTCTCAAAGCCGTGGATGTGTAAATGATTGGTATAAATGGATAGCATCATAATCTCATAAGCGTGATGTAGCACATCATACTTTTTCGTATTGTGTAAACTTTTTAATACACTACCTATCCTCTTTCATTCGTAAAAGCTTCAAATCATCTGATTGTGATGATTATTTATGAGTTAATTTAAACACCAAATTAAATTATCCTATTTAAAAACTAATTGTATCGTGACAACTAAGTTATTTAATGCATAATTATATAATGATGCTTCTCAAGTTGTGTTTAATTTTTTTTAATGTAAAACATTTTCCATTTCTTCGAGTGCTGAAAAGAAAATAATTTCCACGGTGCCCGAGCTTTCACATCAAAGCAATCTACCGCTGATTAAAATTAATTAGAAACTTTTTTCATCGAGGAAATTCATCATTATATTGAACGAGTTTCCAATTTAAAAGTAATTAAATTATTGCCATGAAACCAAAAACAACTTGCAAAAAAAGATCGTATTAACGTAGAAATATGCTTGAAATAACTAGTTCCTAATAAAAATGCCAATCAAAATATCCATTGCTGTTAAGTCAACGATCGACTTATTTCGTAATATAAATTAAAAAAATAATTACCTTTACTACCCACAATCATTTACAATTTCTACTTCGTATTACTGGAGACAGTGCCTTTATCGAAACTTAGTTAACTTATATTACTTAGTTATGTGTGTAGGTACCTGAGATAAAATTCCTCTCTTAAACACTTTTATTAAAATAATATTTATTAACAAAATAGCACTACGGGTTTATTTTTCGCAAACAATAACACAAAATAGAATGTTTAAAAACACATTGGCAATTTAAGAAGGAATTTTTAATACAACACAATTTCATTTTAATTTTGCTAAAAATTTTACTGTGATCGCAACATGATGTGTTTGTTATGATTCTGTGTCGTTTATTATGTAGTTTGGTGTTCTTAGAAAGCACCCTTAAATAAACCGCGCAACGCAACATACCAAAATAACAAAAGTTAACGACTCGCGAGAAATGCCATTTCAACAAAAAAAAAACGATTTTAAAAGCTTGGGGACCGCCGACATCTTACGCGCATCTTCACCCAAGACTGAAGTGATCTTAAAATGATCTCATTTTAAAATAAAAACGCTGGCCACTGGCGAGTGAATGACCCTGTGGATACCTATTGGTGACAATATTCTTTCATTTATTCATCGGCTCTTAAAAATGTTGGTGTTATGTAATTCTCACTGGACATTAGTTACAATTGACTCTTACGTACTAAGTAGTACTTTATTGGTTCTATCTTAGCATTTCATATTCTTTACTCTCTTCTATCGTTCATCAACTTTTAGAAATTTACTGTTAGAGTACAGAACGTTAGCTTACGACTTTAGCAGTATCAGGATCTTCTAAAGGTATCCTGCTTCTGGGAGCATTGGAATCTCTAACTAAGCAAAGCCATGTCACAATGTACTGTCTCAGTAAACAGCTATTAAGTAGATGTTGATGACGACGGCAAATGACTGCCTATGCAAACAGGTGGGAAGGCGCGACAATAGTTAAAAAATCAACAAAAATAAACCTTTGTATCTTAACAATAACATTCAAAATGATGTATTCAACTAGAGACATATATGCAAAAAGTTCGTCGAAACAGTTCCAAATTCAAATAAGCATGTTGCTGACGCATGTTGAGCAGGTTGTTCACGCGGATCTATAAGATTTCCCCTAGCAAATATAATAGCTAACTTAAATATAATAGCTAACTTCTAACGTTTCTGAAGAAGCTGTCACTTCAAAACAATAAAAGCACCTTATCAAATACGTACAAATTGTACCTATTTACAAGCAAGTCAAAACTCAATGCCAAAACTAATTAGTCGGGGTTTCAAAAGTGGAATGGCTTTTGACGTACTCCAAGATAATACGGTCGGACGGTCAAAGCATCGGCAAACAATATTGCTAGTCAGTCAAAGTGATTGCAGAGGGTCTTGTATCTTGATTTGGGGTTTGTACGCCACTTTGATCCTGAATAGAGTAAGTATACTTTACTATTTCTCCCACCGAATAATGCCTCACTTCAATTTTGATATTATTCGTAGGTAGTGTGTAGTGTTAATGATATAAAATACAATCAGATTCTCAAAAAACAGAGCATTTCTTGTACGCCTTTCTTTTGTTATCAGAATTTAGTTGTTAGATCGACCTTTAAATTTATTTTATCAATTTAAATTATGGCGATATGGTGCACTTTATAACTCTTACTTACTCTATGCGACTTTTGATAGTGTGAATTTAAAAGACATAATCTATCTGTTGAGCGTTGTACTCTTTGAAGCTTCCGGATAAATAGAAAGACCTTCTCTTTTAATAAAACGTGACAATATTTTCTCTGACTAATTATCAAAAAAAGTAATACACGTTCTTTGGCATAGTCCATGTGAATCTCGTACAATAAAAATACATTTTCAGAACATGGAACTAAGCCATAATCAAAAATAACTCATACATTTTTAAAAAATGAAATGTATTCTACATTTGTTGGCTACTAATAACACTTTAAGTCATCATAAAAAATAAATATACCACAAACGTTGGAAAACTAATTTGAGTCAGAAATATTTTCATGTTCATGTATTATTAACTCCTGCTTGACTTTTCAACGAATGTTTTTAAGTGCTCTTGCACTTTTCAATTTGTTATATTGCCCAACATACGACCACTGCACTAGAAATATAAAAAGAAATAAGGTAATAAATTTAAACATAAATGTGTAGCTGGAAAAAGAAATCGCTTTTCACTAAACAGCAAACTTTAAAACACGAAGCTTTTTGTTAAAAAAAATCGAATAATAACAAAAGCTCTCCTCCGCTACCTGAACGAAATTCATTTGGCGTTTTAATTCTAAGCCGTTACTGTAATCTAATTTTAAAGGCCGATGTTTTACAAGATGAGGTAGACTAGTTCGAATTGCTATTAGGGTGAACTCATAGACGGTTTATGGGTATGGGGTATTTGATGGGGTTATTCAGTGGCGAATTCAGAGTGGCCCACTTCCCCATTCCGTGACAAACTTAAAGTGAACTTGATTGATAATTATTATTCAAATTCGTTTATTTTCATTACACTACCTGGTTATACGTTAGTCAAATTAAATGTATGCTTTTTTAGTTTTTTCTTTAGTAAAAGCTACCCTTAAGGGGCTTAAGCCCCGAAACGACAATCCTTGATCCACCTGTGACACTATTGCACAATAGATCTCCATTAACTTAAGGAAATGTACCCCTAGATAAGAATAACATCTTAAAACCATTTGGAGATAGATAAAATAATCTCTATTTGCTTTCCAATAAGGCTTAAAATTGCCAATTTGGGAAATATGTAAATCATAACGATCACAGGAAATGATTAAATCTGACAATAAATATTTGTTATTTTTAAACACCCCGAACTGTACTGCTGAAAAATTTTTAAAGATACATTCTATTTTGGTTTCGTTTGGTATAATTTATTGCAAAATAAAAAAAACAGCTACGGGAAAATTAAGGCTATTTGTGTATTTATAACTACAATTAAAACCATTTATCCTCACAAGAGTCCGTATTTTTAGCTCTAAGCGAGCAACATTAAACCATGGAAGAACAACTTACGTAACGTTGCGAAGAAGCAGGATTTTTTACACAAATTACCATTTGGTTCCTCTGAGTTTCGTGCATTGTACAAAATGAAGTTTCTCTATCAAGATATTTACTAATTTTTGGTATCGAAAAGTTCTTTAGCCGCGTTAGATGACATTTGGTAGGGGAAAATATTATAGGTTCGCGTGATCTACATGCACAACATGCATCCTCAACACGCGTCGCCAATATGCCTATTTGAATTTGGATCACTTTCGAGGAATCTTGAAATTTATTGTTAAGAGACAAGGGTTTATTTTTGTTTTTTATTTACTTATTTATTTTTGAATTATTGTCGAGCCTTCCCACTTGTTTTTTGTTTTCACATTTGTCGGCAGTCTTTGTGTTTTGTTTTTGTAACCAATCCAACTATGCAGTTGTACAAGACAATCGAAACGTAGTACCGAATTCTCGCTTTTTATCCGTAAAATATTTTCATTAGTTAATGATAATAATAATAAATCAGCCTCTTTTATAATGTTCCCCACTGCAGGGACGCAGGCCTCCTCTCCAAGAAAGGGAAGGGGCCGTAATCCACCACGCTGGCCCAGTGCGGGCTAAGACATGCCGGTTTCCTCACGATATTTTATTTCACCGTTTGTGGAGCAGTGGTGATGAAATAAATTACACAAAGTAAAACGCCTGTATGGGGTCGAACCCGCGACATACACATACATAGACATACAGTACGTAAGTCGGGCCTAAACCACTGAGTCACCACTGCTCTATTTATTAATTTCTTTATTAGTTAATTAAAATAACATATTAAAATCAGTATTATAAATTACATCTAAATATATTATTGTATTTAACATAATTATAAATCTTAGCTAATATTGTAAAGAGGATTTGATTGTTTTTTTGCATTGAATAGACTCTGAAACGATTTGAAACATTCTTTCACCATCCAAATTTTTTTTTTATGGAAGAAGGTGGCAAATGAGCAAGCGGGTCACCTGATGTTAAATGAGCGCTACCCATAGACATCCGCAACACGCAAATGTGTTGCAGATGCGTTGCCTACCTTTAATGGACTACATTATCCCTGATAAACATAGGAGATAGACTTCTTTTATTTTTGAAATTTATGTGAAGCCGGGGCGGACGGTAGTCTTGAATATCTTATATCATTAATTAATATTTATATAAAACTCAATATAAATAAATTCCCATTGATGACTTCAAGAATCTTTTCTAACTTTAATTTACTTTTTCCTGTTACGATACTTTCAGATAGTCTCTTTCATACCAGATGGCCTCTGAATATAAACAACTTTGAAATTCTCTGATAACATTAGGAGTTCAATAAAACTTTTGAGTAGTATTAAATTATAAATATCCAAGTGATCTTAGTGAGATTTATCACAAGATAATAAAAAAAATACTAGGTTATTCATCTAACGCGACGGAAAATTACCAGTTTATATTTCACGATTCCGATAGATTTGTCGTTAAAATAAGCCCATAATGTTTGTTAAGTTATGTGTTAAGTATTTTAGTAACTTATATTAAAACAAATAAAATGAAATAAAAACAACCAGGCTTACAATTCTGGTATTGTAATCATGTAAATATTGAAACTGTTAAACTCAATAACAAGTAATAGTTAATTTAAAAAACTCGACTAACCGAAACCCGACTACTTATGACAATCCGGGGAAGAATACGAATTTAATTACACATCACTCATCAAAAATGGTCAAGCAGTTTAGGCTATAGGTCACAAAGGAAGGGACAAGCGTATAAGCGACGTAACTATTCCTTCAATTCTTAATTTTCCGACCGGTTATAAAGAGTCTAGTCGCAATCGTTCGGTGACATATATTGTTTTATGAAAAGAAGAATATACTTCACAAATATCTTAACAGTTTTGCAACTAAGCTATAAAGATAAAACCTCTCATAAACAGGAAACTGCATGGAAATCCGTTTGAATTTCAGATAAGTCTGTTTATGGCGGATTGCCAGAAATAAAATTCATTTATGTTTTGTCGCTGATACCTTATCAAGCTCTGTTGTGTACTGATACTGTAGCTGCACGCATTGGTTAATAATAATTTACAGGATTAGTCAATCTTAATGCATGCTATTGTTAATGTTTTTGATAAATATTGTGTATACTTGTACATCTAATATCTGCCTATCCATATAAATAGACAGAAGTGCTTTTAGTTTTATCTTATAGATACATCAAATTAACTGTAGTACAAATAAACTTATCAACAAGCTCTAAGTCGTGCATTGAAAATTTATTTCTTCCCATTTTTTGAATGTACTTGAGATTGACGTAATGTAGTTCGTTCCATGAGTTTATCATATCCAGGCGAATGAGTCGCTTAATTCTTGTAGATAGGAAGTCCAACTAACAGGAGACATCATTTTAATTTTAAATACATACATTCAAAGATTTTTAAAACAGTCCCTGATGGAGCCACAGTTTAACAATCAAATCACAATGTGATTGTATGAATTGTGAAGGAACAGACAATGGAACACGCAAAAATATCAAGAAATAAAAAATAAGTATGATAATTTTTCAGACCGATGGGTTAACAAGCTAGGCGAAAGGAATACCATCAAGTTAAATGATAAAATTGTAAAATAAAAAAAAAGGTTAAAAGAACAAAGAGTACGTAGTTGTTTACACAAGTGTACAAATTTGCTAATTTTCTCATGAGATTTAGCTTCAGAATCTGTTCCCGAAAATAAATGACGTAAGCTTGTTTAATTCAAACAATTAACCAAATGTTCACACAATTGATTATCTGTGAGATATATAGAACAGATAAAATAATTGATCATTTTGATTTTGCAATATAAATTTTTTTCGTTATTCTCCGTCCATTCATCCTCTCAAAATGCCCGATAGTGTGTGCAATATATAATTATAATTATAAATGTTTTATCGTCATTCAATTGAATGATAGGATGTGCAGAA